>CM069138.1:96623739-96677726 GCA_035221665.1 Okamejei kenojei
GGTTGCACAGGCCAGACTTTATTCGGAAGGGGCAGGCAATAGTGTTACCACATGAGCGAAAAATAATAAAGTGAATACTTTTACCCGAGTAGGAAATCAAGGACTGAAGGCATAGGTTTCAGGCGAGAGGACAACGTTTATCCACCAGAATGGGATTGTGTATCGAAGGAAGTAAGTGGTTGAGTCAGAGAATACCCAACAAGACAGATACATGGATAGGAACGAAGAAGCGATGGGGAAACATTGCCAACCCACTGTAGATGGGGCATCTTGGTCGGCATGGCCCGAAGGGCCTCGCTCTATTTCCCCGTGTCGGGGGGGGGGGAGGGCGCGGGGATATCTGCTCGAGGAGCAAATGTCATTTTGTCGCATATCTTGAGATATTCAGGGTCATTTTCCTGGTCCTGGACCACAAAAGGCCGATCCTACCGCAGCTGAAGGCTCGCCGCTCGCCGCTCACCCCGCAACTGACGCGGCCGGGCCGCCGATGACTGCGGATTCTTCCTCGACCGCCACCTTGACAACCACTTAACCCCGCGTCGCCATCATCCTCCCGGCGACACAGCACGCACCGCGAAACCGTGGGCGACGCGCTGCTGCCCCCAGCGGCAGGGAGTGTAACAGCAACAGCGCTGCTGCCCTCCCCCCGCGGCAGGGAAGTAACAGCAACAGCGCTGCTGCCCCTCCCCCCAGCGGCAGGGAGTGGTAACAGCAACAGCGCTGCTGCCCCCCCCCCAGCTGGCAGGGAGTAACACAACAGCGCTGCTGCCTCCTCCCCCCAGTGGCAGGGAGCGTAACAGCAACAGCGCTGCTGCCCCCCTGCGGCAGGGGAACGTAACAGCAACAGCGCTGCTGCCCGTATTCTCCCCCCAGCGGCAGGGAGGCGTAACAGCAACAGCGCTGCTGCCCCCCAGCGGCAGGGAGTGTAACAGCAACAGCGCTGCTGCCCCCGAGCGCATGTAAAACAGCAACAGCGCGCTGACCCCCAGCGGCAGGGAGTGTAACAGCAACAGCGCACGCTTGCCCCCACCCCCCAGCGGCAGGGAGTGGTAACAGCAAACAGCGCTTGCTGCCCCCCCAGCGGCAGGGAGTGTAACAGCAACAGCGGCTGCTGCCCCTCCCCCCAGCGGCAGGGAGTGTAACAGCAACAGCGCTGCTGCCCCCAGCGGCAGGGAGTGTAACAGTCAACAGCGCTGCTGCCCCAGCCCCCATCCCCCCAGGCAGGGATGTGTAACAGCAACCAGCGCTGCAGCCCCCAGCGGCAGGGGAACCTAACCAGCAACAGCGCTGCTGCCCCACCCCCAGCGGCAGGGAGACGCAGCAACAGCGCTGCTGCCCCCAGCGGCAGGGAGCGAACAGCAACAGCGCTGCTGCCCCCCAGCGGCAGGGAACGTGTAACAGCAACAGCGCTGCAAGCCGCAGCGGCAGGGAGCGTAACAGCAACAAGCGCTGCTGCCCCTAACCCCTCCCGCCCAGCGGCAGGGAGCGCAATAACAGCGCTGCTGGCCCCCAGTGGCAGGGAGCGTAACAGCAACATCGCGGCTGCCCCCCCCCCAGCGGCAGGGAGTGTAACTGCAACAGTGCAACCCCTCCCCCCCCTAGCGGGAACAACAGCAACAGCGCTGCTGCCCCTCCCCAGCGGCAGGGAGTAACATGCAACAGCGCAGCTGCTCCCCCCCTCTCCCCCAGCGGCTAACGTAACTCTGCAGTAACAGTCAACAGCGCTGCTGTCCCCCAGCTGGCAGGGAGCGTAACAGCAACAGCGCTGCTGCCCCTGCCTGCCCCAGCGGCAGGGAGTGTAACAGCAACAGCGCTGCTGCCCCCAGCGGCAGGGAGGCGCAAACAGCAACAGCGCGCTGCCCCCAGCGGCAGGGAACGTGTACCCAGCGCTGCTGCCCCTCCCCCCAGCGGCAGGGAACGTAACAGCGCTGCTGCCCCCAGCGGCAGGGAGAGGTAACAGCAACAGCGCTGCTGCCCCCCAGCGGCAGGGAGCGAACAGCAAAGCGCTGCTGCCCCCAGCGGCAGGGAGTGTAACAGCAACAGCGCTGCTGCCACTCCCCAGCGGCAGGGAGCTTAACAGCAACAGCGCTGCAGCCCCCCCCCCCCCGGCAGGGAGTGTAACAGCAACAGCGCTGCTGCCCCCCCACGGCAGGGATGGTTAACAGCAACAGCGCTGCTGCCAGCGGCTGGCCAGGGAGTGTAACAGCAACAGCGCTGCTGCCCCCCCCCCAGCGGCAGGAACTGCAACAGCGCTGCTGCCCCCAGCGGCAGGGAGTGTAACAGCAACAGCGCTGCTGCCCCCAGGGCGGGAGCGTAACAGCAGCTGCTTTGCCCCCTGCGGCAGGGAGTGTAACAGCAACAGCGCTGCTGCCCCCTCCCCCCAGCGCAGGGAACGTAACTGCAACAGCGCTGCTGCCCCCAGCGGCAGTGGAGCGTGCTCGCCCCCAACAGCAACAAGCAAACAGCAGCTGCTGCCCCTCTGCCCCGCGGCAGGGAGCGTAACAGCAACAGCGCTGCTGCCCCCAGCGGCAGGGAGTGTAACCGCAAGCAACAGCGCAGGGCTGGGAGGGAGCGTAACAGCAACAGCGCTGCTGCCACCCAGCGGCAAACAGCAACAGCAAACAGCGGCTTCTGCCCCCCCTCCCCCCACGGCCGTTAACAGCACAGCGCTGCTGCCCAGCGGCAGTGTAACAGCAACAGCGCGCCCCTCCCCACAGCGGCAGGGAGCGTAACAGCAGCATCGCGCTATCTGCTTCCCCCCTCCCCCCACCTCCCCCCAGCGGCAGGGAGCGTAACAGCAACAATGAGCGGCAGGGAGCGCGCTGCTGCCCCAACGGCTGCATCGGCAGGGAGTGCTGCCCCCAAGGGAGTGTACATACCAGCGCCAGGCGGCCGTAACACAACAGCGCTGCTGCCCCCAGCGGCAGGGAACAACAGCAACAGCGCTGCTGCCCCCCCCCCAGCGGCAGGGAGTGTAACAGCAAACAGCGCTGCTGCCCCTCCCCCCAGCGGCAGGGAACGTAACAGCAACAGCGCTGCTGCCCCCCAGCGGCAGGAGAACGTAACGGCAACAGCGCTGCTGCCCCCCCAGCGGCAGGGAACGTAACAGCAACAGCTGCTGCCCCTCCCCCAGCAGCCGGGAGCGTAACAACAACAGCGCCCTGCTGCCCCTCCCCCCCCAGCTGCAGGGAGCGTAACAGCAACGCGCTGCTGCCCCTCCCCCCAGCGGCAGGGAGCGTAACAGCAAACAGCGCTGCTGCCCTCTCCCCAGCGGCAGGGAGCGTAACAGCAACAGCGCTGCTGCCCAAGCGGCAGGGAGCGTAACAGCAACAGCGCATGCTGCCCCCCAGCGGCAGGGAGCAACAGTGTAACAGCAACAGCGCTGCTGCCCCTCCCCCCAGCGGCAGGAGCGTAACAGCAACAGCGCTGCTGCCCCCAGCGCAGGGAGTGAACAGCAACAGCGCTGCTGCCCCTCCCCCCCAGCGGCAGGGAGCGTAACAGCAACAGCGCTGCTGCCCCCAGCGGCAGGGAGTGTAACAGCAACAGCGCTGCTGCCCCCAGCGGCAGGGAGCGGAACAGCAACAGCGCTGCTGCCCCTCCCCCCAGCGGCAGGGAGTGTAACAGCAACAGCGCTGCTGCGCCTCCCCCCAGCGGCAGGGAGTGTAACGGCAACAGCGCTGCTGCCCCTCCCCCCCAGCGGCAGGGATCGTAACAGCAACAGCGCTGCTGCCCCCAGCGGCAGGGAGCGTAACAGCAACAGCGCTGCTGCCCCTCCCCCCCAGCGGCAGGGAGTGTAATGGCAACAGCGCTGCTGACCCTCCCCCCCAGCGGCAGGGAGTGTAACAGCAACAGCGCTGCTGCCCCTCCCCCCAGCGGCAGGGAGCATAACAGCAACAGCGCTGCTGCCCCCAGCGGCAGGGAGTGTAACAGCAACAGCGCTGCTGCCCCTCCCCCCAGCGGCAGGGAGTGTAACAGCAACAGCGCTGCTGCCCCCAGCAGCAGGGAAGTATAACAACACAATGTCCATGCCGATCAAGATGTCCTATGTAGCCTCGTCCTATTTGCTCGAATTTGGCCCATAACACCCACGAAACCTAACCTATCCATGTAACTGCCTAAATGTTTCTTAAATGTTGCGCTAGTACCTGCCTGTCTGGTACTGCCAGGGCTGCCAACATTGGGTGAGAGTTAGGAGTGAGAAATTGCGAGAGACCAAGCCCGAGGGAGCGTAGTGACGGGGGGGGGGGGGGGGGGGGGGGGGGGAGAAGGGTGTGTCCCCTCCCATTGGTACGGAGCTTTTGTATTTTTTAGCTTGAAATTGTGCAATATGGTGCATACTGTAGCGAACTTTAACTTACCCTTGAATGCAACATTTATGCTTTAAATTGGATTAGCTATGAATAAGGTAGGACTAAAATACATTCGCCTAACGGCAGCGGCTCGACTACAGTCGTCTGTCTTTTTTTATTGTTGTCTTGTTAAATGTATGTCTTGAGCTAGTTTTTATTATTTTTTTAGATGTGTATATGTGGGGGGTGGGGGTAGGGGCTGTGGGGGAAACTGTTTAATCTCTTCCTTGTGCAGGGACCCGACTTTTTCCCTGTCTGGTCTCCAATGCCGTTGGGCCTAACATCGAGGAGCCGGCGGCGGCCTCCAGCCGGGAACTAGCCTAAGGGCTCCAGTCATGGAGCCTGCAGAACTGCCGTCTTTGGAGTGGGAAGAGTTGTGGTGGCACACGGCTGCGACCCGACTTTGGAGCTTCAGAGGCTCCGGCCGCAAGCCCGGTGGACAGTAACATCGGGAGCTCGCAGGTCCTGGGTGGGAGAACGCTTCTCCGAGCTCCGCAATGGCAACTTCTCTCCCGCTGGAATCGCAGGGTTTAAAGGACGGAGCCGGGGCCTAACATCGCCCGCCGCGGCTTAAACAGCCACGGGACTTGGCATCATCCGCCGGGGGCTTAACATCGGAGCCCCAGTTCGCCTACACGCTGCAGTTGGACTGCTCAACCGCAGGAGAAGAACAACGGGAAGAGATAAGATTTTGCCTTTCATCACAGTGAGGAGGTGTTGGAGAATCACTGGGATGGATATTTATGTAAACTGTGTTAAGTGTGGGTCTTGGTTTTTTTGTCATGTAAAAATTGTAGAAAATGAAATTTCGTTCAAACCTAGTTGTTTGAATGACAATAAAAGACATTCCATTCCATTCCTAATTACATTCCACAGTAGAGCCCAGGCTCTGATCAACAGGTGCAGCACATGAATGATCTTAGTGTATTCATGTATGGAAATCAGATTATAATCAAACACTTGGCCCATGTTGACCAACCTGGGTCTCACTGCACACCTGGTATTATTCCTGTCCCTGACTCCAGGTGCATACCTACCCTCGTCCCTGACCCTGAGTCCAGCCTTACACCTGGTCCCCTATTCTACCCTGATCATAGCTGCTTAGCTGCTTAGGTTCCCAGTGCTGAACACACCCCTGGTCCCAACTTTGACTGCGCACCTAGTACTATTCCAGACCTTGAATCTGAATGCACACTTGGCCGTGCTCCTCACCTCTCTGCACTGACAATATATCTTGCTCACACATAAAGCCCCATATCTGACCCCCTGGAATTAACCTATTACGTTCAAGTCCACAGGTGCTTATCCAATGCGGTAATCTTTTATGGGGCACTTCACAGTCCAAATTATGTAGAACAAAATTTGCTACATCCATTGGCTTTCTTGTTATCTAACATGCTAGTTATTTTGTCAAAGAAGTCATCAATTGATTGAACACAATTTCTCATCCATAAAATTATACTCACTCAGCTGTATAAGTATTCTGTACCATTTCTTTTATTTTGCTAACAAACTTGTCCTGAAGTCATTTTCACCCCCCACTATTTTTCAGTATTTTGCTGTCTTCCTCTCAGCTGGGACTTTTCCGAGATGCAAAGTCCAATAACTATATATTTAAGCACTATTATTCTATTAAATGTGATCTTGAGAGTACATCATATTTTCTGTGGTATTCATAAAAGAACAATGATTAAAAAAAGATCTTTGTTTTGATTACACCTACCAACATACATACATTATTATATTACAGTTAATATGTACTGAAGGCAAATTTTTGTTCCAATGCTTCCCATTCGCAATTACTTTTACATTGAAGTGATTGAAATTGAAGTGAAGTTTAAATGGCATAATAAAACTAAAACCTCCGGAATGAATTATATTAATTACGTGGTTGGTTGGGGTCAGTATCAGCACAATTACTATATTAAACTTTAAATCTTCAGATGTCCTGGTTCAAGCTAAAACTAAAGACAAATAATTATCTCCCAGTGCTAAAGTCTGAAGAAGGGTTTTGGCAAAAAACGTTGCCTATTTCCTTCGCTCCATAGCTGCTGCTGCACCCGCTGAGTTTCTCCTGCACTTTTGTCTACCTTTAATAATCTCCTCACGCATTCCCCTGCAAGTATCTTTGTCACTCCTTTAAAATATGCCCTTTCTTTGAACAAGCTCTTAAATATCGTATCTGAATCCATCTGATTACACTCCTTGAGGATGTTCAATTAATAAAACCACGAGATTGGGGACATTTCTATTCAACCTGTCAAAGGAATTGGGGGGGGGGGTGGTTAGAAATAGTGAGGTAAACAAACATAATAGTTGAGTGGCAAATCACAATAGTGCTGCCTTCCCAATATTTAACTGAAGGAAATAATGGGTTATCAGGGCTGTATGGTGTGACAGACAGCCTGACACCTTGCATGTCATTTTAATATTACACTTATCCCATCCCCCTGGATATTCTGGATTAATAAATGAAGGTTTTGTCAACTAATTACAAATCAGGCTAATTACAAATCAATAACATTAGCCAACTCCGAAACATGAAGCGCTGAGCATTGGGATCCAGACATCAAGGACAACTGGCCTCAGTTCCCCGCTCACATCTGTCAGTGGTCTCCATCTGAATCAGGGGCCATGGAGCGTTTTTGAAAGTGGGGAGGCTGGGCCATCACTGATCACTGTCCTTGGGGGTACCCGGTGAGGGAGTGGAGCAACCGAGTGGGGAGAGGGTGTGGAAGGGGGGCATCCCCCCTCCCAGGGTAGGGACTTCTTGAAATTTGATGTATTAAAATCATGTTTTAGTGCATTGTAGAAGTATGATTTAAATTTTTTGTATGAAGTATTTTTAAGAGGTAACTTTTTAAGGGGTAACTTTTTCCACACAAAGGGTGGTGGTTGCATGGAACAAGCTGCCAGAGGAGATAGTTGAGGCAGGGACTATCCCAACATTTGAGAAACTGTTAGACTGATACATGGATAGAACAGGTTTGGAGGGATATGGACCAAAAGCAGGTAGCGTATGTTGCCGGGTGTGGGCAAGTTGCGCCGAAGGACTTGTTTTCACACTGTATCACTCTGTGACTACATTATACCTCCACCATTCATGAATGCTTCAAAATCAAGTGATCGAGTTTTATTGCCATATACTCAAGCATAGAAACATAGAAAATAGGTGCAGGAATAGGCCATTCAGGCCTTCGAGCCAGCACTGCCATTCAATATGATCTAAAATATGATCTGTTCATCTAAAATCAGTACCTTTCCTGTTTTTTTCCCCATATCGCTTGATTTCGTTAGCCCCAAGAACTAAATGTAACTCTACCTTGAAAACATCCAGTGAATTAGCCTGCACTGTCTTCTGTGGCAGAAAATTCTACAGATTCACAACTCTCTGCGTGAAGAAGGTTTGTCCTCATCTCAGTCCTAACTGGCCTACCCTTTATTCTTAAACTGTGACCCCTGGTTCTGAACACCCCCAGCATCGGGAACATTTTTCCTGCAGTTACAGTAAGTGAAAATCTAGCAGGCAAGCAGGATACTTTCTCCAACCACTCCCATTCGAAGTCCACTTTCTTCCACCGTTTCTACCCGGTGCTTGGTACTTACTTCCAGCAGCCACTGGTTGTCCTCCAGGATGCACCGAGCTGCAGCCTGATCCATGCCGGTCACCTGGGCGAATTTGGCGCAGAGACTCTCACAACAGTTGCGCAACGCTTCCGACGCCTCCAACGGCCCGAGACTCTTGCACTGAGGCTGCTCCATGGCCGGAGCTGCAGTGAACAACTCACCAGCCCAGCAAAGACTTGCCAGTCCCGCTCTAGGGTGGAAGATTGCAACCTTCATGTGGACCGCCCTGTTTCGACTAATGCAATCAACTCGACATGCACAAACCGCTGCTTCTGTTTCCAACACCCATGGCCCATGCAATTGATATGAGTTTTGAAATTTTCGTTGATCACAGGATTTCTCACGACAGAGTGTGAGAAATTTGTGATCAGCGTGAGAATTTGGCGATATGCGTGATTCTCACACAATGCATGTGAGTTGGCAGCCCTGCTTCTCTATCCCCCGCTCTCTCCCCCTCTCTCTCCCCCTCTCTCACCTCCTCTCTCTCCCCCTCTCTTTCTATCCTCTCTCTACCCTTTCTTTCTCTCCCCTCTCTCTCTTCCTCCCACCTCAATCTCCCCCCTCTCTCTCCCCTCTCATCCCCCTCTCTCTTTCCCCCCTCTCTTCCGCTCTCTCTCCTCTCACCCCCTCTCTCTCGCCCCTCTCTCTCTCCCCGCCCCCTCTCTCTCCTCCCCTCTTCTCTCCCTCTCTCCTTTCACCCTCCTCTCTCCTTTCACCCCCCTCTCTCACTCCCCTCTTTTCCCCCTCTCTCTCCCCCCTCTCCCCCTCTCTCACTCCTCTCATCCTCTCTTCCTCTCTCCCTCCCCCTCTCTCCCTCTCTCTCCCCTCTCCTCTCTCCCTCTCTCTCCCCCTCTCTTTCCCCTAACTCGCTCTCCCCTCTCTCCCTTCCCCTCTCTCTCTCCCCCCTCTTTCTTCTCTCCCCCTCTCGTCACCCCTCTCCCTCTCTCTCCCCCCTCTCTCTCTTTCTCCCTCCCTCACTATCTCCCCTTCTCTCTCCCCCCCCCTCTATCTCCCCCATCTCTCCCTCCCACCTCACTCCCCTCTTGCTCTCTCTACCCTCTCTCTCCCCCCCTCTCATTCGCCTCTGTTTATCTCCTCTTTCTCTTGGCTCCCCTCTCTCCCCCATTTCTCTTTTTCCCCCCTCTCTCCCTCTTCCTCCTCTTTCCATCTCCCCCCTCTCTCTTTTACCACATCTCTCTCTCCCCCCTCCCTCTCCCCTTCTCTCCTACCCTCTCTCCCCTCTCTCTCTTCCATGGAGTATTGCGTACAGTTTTGGTCTCCAAATCTGAGGAAAGACATTCTTGCCATAGAAGGGGTACAGAGAAGGTTCACCAAACTGATTCCTGGGATGTCAGGACTTTCATATGAGGAAAGACTGGATAGACTCGGCTTGTACTTGCTAGAATTTAGAAGATTGAGGGGGGATCTTATAGAAACTTACAACATTCTTAAGGGGTTGGACAGGCTAGATGCAGGAAGATTGTTCCCGATGTTGGAGAAGTCCAGAACAAGGGGTCACAGTTTAAGGATAAGGAGGAAGTCTTTTAGGACCGAGATGAGAATTTTTTTTTTTAACACAGAGAGTGGTGAGTCTCCGGAATTCTCTGCCACAGAAGGTAGTTGAGGCCAGCTCATTGGCTATATTTAAGAGGGAGTTAGATGTGGCCCTTGTGGCTGAAGGGATCAGGGGGTATGGAGAGAAGGCAGGTACAGGATGCTGAGTTGAATGATCATCCATGATCATATTGAATTTAGGACCGAGTGAGAAAAAACATTTTTTCACACAGAGAGTGGTGAATCTGTGGAATTCTCTGCCACAGAAGGTATTTGAGGCCAGTTCATTTGGCTATATTTAAGAGGGAGTTAGATGTGGCCCTTCTGGCTAAAGGGATCAGGAGGTATGGAGAGAAGGCAGGTACGGGATACTGAGTTGGATGATCAGCCGTGATCATATTGAATGGCGGTGCAGGCTCGAAGAGCCAAATGGCCTACTCCTGCACCTATTTTCTATGTTTCTATGTAATATGTATATAAAGTAAATGTCAGTGCCTGTGATGTCTGTAAAGCGAAGAGGAAGATGTGATGTCTAGGTACCATATGTAATATATGTAATATGTATATAATGTAATTGCCAGTGCCTGTGATGACTGTAAAGTGAAGAGGAAGTTGTGATGTCTTTCTAATGTAATATATGAAATCTATATATTGTGTAATCTAAATATATTGTGTAATCTAAAATGGGAACTCGTGCCTGAGCCTCGTGACTGAGGTCGTGACCTTCAAGATAAAACGCAGTGATATGCAGAATAAACAAGCTCTTGACTCTTACTCGGTGGATGTGCCTTCTTTGTGCTAGTGTGTGCTTTGTGCTAGTATATTGTGTTATCTAAATATGCAGGAGGTTCCGGGGCTGGCGAGTGTTTGCAGGGCTGGCAAGTCGCTCACTGCAGCTCCGGCCATGGAGCAGCCTCAGTGTAAGTGTCCCGGGCCGTCTGAGGCGTCGGAAGCATTGCGCCGCTGCCGTAGACATAGACCTAGACATAGCCCTTCGAGCCAGCACCGCCATTCATTATGATCATGGCTGATCGTCTCCTATCAATAACGCATGCCTGCCTTCTCCCCATATCCCTTGGCTCCACTAACCCCCAGAGCTCTATCTAACTCTCTCTTAAATCCATCCAGTGACTTGGGCTCCACTGCCCTCTGTGGCAGGGAATCCCATAAATTCACAACTCTCTGGGTGAAAAAGTTTTGTCTCACCTCATGACCTCCCCTTTATTCTAAGACTGTGGCCCCTGGTTCTGGACTCGCCCAACATTGGGAACAATTTTCCTGGATCTAGCTTGTCCAGTCCTTTTATAATTTATATGTTTCTATAAGATTCCCCCTCATCCTTCTAAACTCCAGTGAATACAAGCCAAGTCTCGCTGCACCTCCCCCTTACCTAACCTAATGTGGGAGGGGGTGCTGTGGCAATTTAAAGTGTTGCCCAATGGGTTAACCGCAGCTCCTATGTTATTTACAAAATTATTGAAACCAGTCTGGCGCTACTCCGTGCCCACAATCACATTGTGATGCTTATCTGGATGATATTTTAATTGTAAGCAACACTCAGGAGGCAGCTGAGGAGTCGGTTTCAGTGACCAAGCACCTGTTTCAGAGGTTAGGTTTCCTCATCCATCCAACAAAATCCAAGCTAGTACCATCCCGAATAATTTACTATTTTGGGTTCGTCATTGATTCAATTGATATGTCAGTGACTTTGCCTACGGCCAAGGCTGTTGAAATCATGGAGGCCTGTAGCAGTCTGGTAGAGGAACCGCCAGTCTGGTAGAGTCTGGTAGAGGAACCCTCCATCGAGCAAGTAGCCAGTGTCATTGGTAAATTAGTGGCGGCTTTCCCTGCAGTGCAGTTTGGACCTCTGCAATATCAGTTTGCAACGAGCTAGAGAACAAGCACTTAAAGAACATGCAGGTAATTTCGACAGACCAATGCAGTTGCCAGCCAAAGCCATCGCCGAATTGCAATGGTGGATAATCAATGTCTCACGAAGTACTAAAAACATTTTGACTCAACAACCTTCAATTATTTTACAAACAGATGTCAGTGCTTCGGGAGGGGAGCCATGGATACCGAGTCTAGCTGTGGTTGCAGATGGAGTGTGCAAGGGGAATTAATCCTGCAGAGGCATGGTATAAATTAGAATTGCTGGGTGCATTCTATGGGCTGAAAGCATATTGTTCAACAATGAATGATTTACAGGTTCAGCTCCAGATTGACAATACCACGGCTGTTGCTTATATCAATCACATGGGAGGAATTAGGTTAGTATCATGTGATAATCTGGCTAACCTCATTTGGGGACTGGTTGCATTCCCAGAAATATCTGTGTCTCAGCTATCTACCTACCAGGTAGAGATAATGTGGTGGCGGACACCAGGTCACGCAAATTTAATGACAACATGGAATGGATGCTAAATCCAAACGTTTTTAAAATGATTGTCAGCTGATATGGTTTGCCAGACATAGCTCTGTTTGCATCCAGGCTAAATCACCAGTTACCTAAATACATTTCATGGGAACCAGATCCAGGAGCAGTAGAGGTGGATGCATTCTCGCCACATTGGGGGACGTACATTCTTTTACGCTTTTCCCCCATTCTGCCTCATCAGGTAATGTCTCACCAAAATAGAGCAGGACTCCGCCTCAGGCATTCTGGTGGTTCCTGACTGGCCTACACAGCCATGGTTCCCATTGGTCCTGAGAATGATAACACAGCCATTCATGACTGTCCCCAAATTCAGCAATTTATTGGTTCATCTGGTAACAGGAGAAAGTAATCCTGTACATGATCATATTAATCTGTTAATCTGCAGATTCTGACCAGACCGTTCCAAGGGCTTGGACTGTCGAGTAGGACCATGGATGTGATTACTATAGCCTGGAGAGATAGTACTAAAAAACAATATGTGTCTCATATTAAGAAATGGAAGATGTTTTGTTTACAGTCAGATATATCTTATCATACTGCAAGCATACTGAATGCATTGGTGAGTTCCTTGCTACATTGCATTTTGATGAACAGTTGAGCTATAGTGCCATTAATAGTGCTCGGAGTGCTTTGTCCTCTTATTTAGGGCAATTTTCGGGACAACAATCTATCGGGTCTCATCCGCTAGTGTCCCGATTCATGAGAGGTATCTTTAACAAAAACCCTCCTAAGCCTAGATATACAGAAATCTGGGATGTGAGCATAGTTCTCACACTGCTTTGGCAATGGGCTCCAATCATATTGCTATCTTTTCAGAAGTTAATACTTAAAGTGGTTATGCTCATGGCGCTAGTATAGCGCAACGGGTTCAGACATTGCAAAAGCTACGGCTAGATAGCATGTATTCTTCTGTAGATAATATGATGTTTTAAGTGTATGATTTAATCAAACAAAGTAGGCCAGGTATGACTGGAACCAAAGTAAGCTTTAAAGCATACCCCGTTGACCGAAGGCTATGTGTAGTTACGCATCTGAGTCAATATATCATATAACCATATAACCATATAAATAGGCAAAGAATACAATCTGAAGTTCAAGATCATCTTTAATAGTAAGATTAAATGAGAACTTACCAGTTTGAAGTTTGATCTTTATTTTATGAGGAGTTGTGATGAGGGATTACGTGCCCTCCGCTCCCGACCCTCATAATCGCAAAGATCATCTGGTAGTTCTAGTCTTCTGATTCTTACTATATCACTTTGACTGTAGTTAATGTGATTTCACGCCGCTGCTTTGAAGTATGACGCGCATGCGCCTGGCAGGGCTTCTTCACGTAATCCCTCAAGTGGTCGAATTTTATTGCCACATGCTCAAGCATAGAAACATAGAAAATAGGTGCAGGAATTGGCCATTTGGCCATTCGGTCCTTCGAGCCAGCACTGCCATTCAATATGATCATGGCTGTTCATCTAAAACCTCTTTCCTGTTTTTTCCCCATATCCCTTGATTTAACTAACCCCAAGAGCAAAATGTAACTCTCTTGAAAATATCCAGCAAATTGGCCTCCACTGCCTTCTGTGGCAGAGAATTCCACAGATTCCCAACTCTCTGGGTGAAGAAAGTGTAAATAGCCAAAGAATACAATCTGAAGTTCAAGATCATCTTTAATCAGTGTCCACGTTATAACGGTAAAGCAGGTCGTTAGTTGTTAGTACATCGTGCCCGCTTCCAAGACTGACTAATGTAGGAAGTGGGTGTTAGTATGAATCGTACAGTAGGGTGGGGTTAGTGATGCTATTTTACTATGATTGGTTCTCACGCATAAACCAATCTACATCCTTCCCGGTAAAGAGTGAATATGGTAAGCACACATGTCGTAAGAATTCAAAGATACTCGCCGTATCTGTCAGGCGGTCTACTAATATGGCCCTTATCAGCTGATTAGTCATTGTCTCAAATCGGCACCTCTGGGCCATGTGTTGTAAATCACAAATGAATTTCTCCACCGGTTCATCAGGAAGCTGGTGTCTCGCAAAGAATTTAGCTCTTTCTGAAATGCGGTTCGACATTACAATTTGTATACATTACAAATTCGCAAATTAGCATACCCAAATATATTAAATTTAATAGAGGAATTTGGTTTTTTTTCAGGATATAGAATAAACTGGAACAAAAACGAAATTATGACGATAAAACCTCAAGAGCCGACATCTGTTGAAATTCCCTTTTAGAATTGCAACAAAAAAATTCAAGTATTTGGGTATCAAAATTATTAGAAAATATAAATCATTATTTCACGCAAACTACAGTGGCTTGCAAAAGTATACATACCCCTTGAACTTTTCCACATTTTGTCATGTTACAAGCACAAACGTAAATGTATTTTATTGGGATTTTATGTGATAGACCAACACAAAGTGGTGCATAATTGTTAAGTGGAAGGAAAATGATACATGGTTTCCAAATTTTATTACAAATAAAAAACTGAAAAGTGTGGCGTGCAAAAGTATTCAGCCCCCCTGAGTCAATACTTTGTAGAACCACCTTTTGCTGCAATTACAGCTGCAAGTCTTTTGGGGTATGTCTCTACCAGCTTTGCACATCTAGAGACTGACATTTTTGCTCATTCTTCTTTGCAAAATAGCTCAAGCTCAGTCAGATTGGATGGAGAGCGTCTGTGAACAGCAATTTTCAAGTCTTGCCAGAGATTCACAATTGGATTTAGGTCTGGACTTTGACTGGGTCATTCTAACACATGAATATGCTTTGATCTAAACCATTCCATTGTAGCTCTGGCTGTATGCTTAGGGTAGTTGTCCTGCTGGAAGGTGAACCTCCGCCCCATTCTCAAGTCTTTTGCAGACTCTAACACGTTTTCTTCCAAGATTGCCCTGTATTTGGCTCCATCCATCTTCCCATCAACTGATCAGCTTCCCTGTTCCTGCTGAAGAAAAGCATCCCCACAGCATGATGCTGCCACCACCATGTTTCACAGTGGGAAGGTGTGTTCAGGGTGATGTGCAGTGTTAGTTTTCCGCCACACATAGCGTTTTGCATTTAGGCCAAAAACTTCAATTATGGTCTCATCAGACCAGAGCACCTTCCTCCACATGTTTGCTGTGTCCCCCACATGGCTTGTGACAAACTGCAAACGGGACCTCTTATGGCTTTGTTTCAACAATGGCTTTCTTCTTGCCACTCTTCCATAAAGGCCCGGTTTGTGGAGTGCACGACTAATAGTTGTCCTGTGGACAGATTCTCCAGACTGATTCCTGGGATTGCACGACTTCCATATGAAGAAAGACTGGATAGACTTGGCTTGTACTCGCTGGAATTTAGAAGATTGAGGGGTGATCTCATAGAGACTTACAAAATTCTTAAGAGGTTGGACAGGCTAGATGCAGGAAGATTGTTCCCAATGTTGGGGGAGTCCAGGACAAGGGTCACAGTTTAAGGATAAGGGGGAAGTCTTTTAGGACCGAGATGAGAAAATCGTTTTTCACAGAGAGAGTGGTGAATCTGTGGAATTCTCTGCCACAGAAGGTAGTTGAGGCCAGTTCGTTGGCCATATTTAAGAGGGAGTTGGATGTGGCCCTTGTGGCTGAAGGGATCGGGGGTATGGAGAGAAGGCAGGTACAGGATACTGAGTTGGATGATCAGCCATGATCATATTGAATGGCGGTGCAGGCTCGCAGGGTCGAATGGCCTGCTCCTGCACCTAATTTCTATGTTTCTATGTTTCTATGTTTCTCCCACCTGAGCTGTGGATCTCTGCAGCTCCTCCATAGTTACCATGGGCCTCTTGGCTGCTTCTCTGATCAATGCTCTCCTTGCCCGGCCTGTCAGTTTAGGTGGACGGCCATGTCTTGGTAGGTTTGCAGTTGTGCCATACTCTTTCCATTTTCGGATGATGGATTGAACAGTGCTCCGTGAGATGCTCAAAGCTTGGGATATTTTTTATAACCTAACCCTGCTTTAAACTTCTCCACAGCTTTATCCCTGACCTGTCTGGTATGTTCCTTGGGCTTCATGATGCCCAAGGAACATTGTTTGTTCACTAATGTTCTCTAACAGATCTCTGAGGCCTTCACAGAACAGCTGTATTTATACTGAGGTTAGATTACACACAAGTGGACTCTATTTACTAATTAGGTGACTTATGAAGGCAATTGGTTGCACTGGATTTTATTTAGGGGTATCAGAGTAAAGGGGGCTGAATACTTTTGCACGCCACACTTTTCAGTTTTTTATTTGTAAAAAAAATTGAGAACTATGTATAATTTTCCGTCCACTTCACAATTATGCACCACTTTATGTTGGTCTATCACATAAAATCCGCCAATAAAATACATTTACGTTTGTGGTTGTAACGTGACAAAATGTGGAAAAGTTCAAGGGGTATGAATACTTTTGCAAACCACTGTATATGCCTTTATTAACTAAATTGAATGAGTTGATTAAATTCTGGAAAACACTGCCGATGTCCTTAATAGGCAGAATAAATGCTATAAAAATGATCTTCTTACCACAAATACTGTACCTACTTCAATCATTACCAATATATTTACCAAAAAAATTCTTTAAAAAACTAGACTGATATTACAAATTTCATATGGGACTATAAATCACATAGAATTCAAAGAAAACATCTGTGTAAATCTAAATAATTCGGGGGACTGACGCTCCCTAATTTGTTGTACTACTATTGGGTAGTGAATATTAAAAATATAATTTATTGGTTGGACAGTTCTGCCCAACAAGTACATTGGATAAGAATGGAGAAAGAGGATTGTTCCCTATAATATAGGAGTGATTCTTCTTTCTCCGATGAAACTGAACAATATAATATATAAGAAGAATCCAATTATTCACAGCATAATACGAATTTGGAAACAAATAAAATTAACTTTAAAATTAAGAAACTTATCGCTTCTTTCCCCAATCCTTCATTCAAACCATTTATTAATGATAAAACGTTTATCCATTGGGAAACAATAGGAATTAAAATGATTGGAGATATGTATGACATGGGAAAACTTCTATCATTCACAGAAACATAGAAACATAGAAATAGGTGCAAGAGTAGGCCATTCGTCACTTCGAGCCTGCACCGCCATTCAATATGATCATGGCTGATCATCCAACTTGAGATCCCTTACCTGCCTTCTCTCCATACCCCCGATCCCTTTAGCCACAAGGGTCACATCTAATTCCCTCTTAAATATAGCCAATGAACTGGCATCAACTACCTTCTGTGGCAGAGAATTCAAGAGATTCACCACTCTCTGTGTGAAATTTTTTTCTCTCATCTCGGTCCTAAATGATTTCCCCCTTATCCTTAAACTGTGACCCCTTGTCCTGGACTTCCCCAACATCGGGAACAATCTTCTTGCATCTAGCCTGTCCAACCCCTTAAGAATTTTGTAAGTTTCTATAAGATCCCCCCTCAATCTTCTAAATTCTAGCGAGTGCAAGCCAAGTCTACCCAGTCTTTCTTCATATGAAAGTCCTGACATCCCAGGAAAGTCCTGACATCCCAGGTGAACCTTCTCTGTACTACCTCTATGGAAAGAATGTCTTTCCTCAGATTTGGAGACCAAAACTGTATGCAATACTCCAGGTGTGGTCTCACCAAGACCCTGTACAACTGCAGTAGAACCTCCCTGCTCCTATACTCAACTCCTTTTGCTATGAATGCTAACATACCATTCGCTTTCTTCACTGCCTGCTGCACCTGCATGCCTACTTTCAATGACTGGTGTACCATGACACCCAGGTCTCGTTGTATCTCCCCTTTTCCTAATCGGCCACCATTCAGATAATAGTATACTTTCCTGTTATTGCCACCAAAGTGGATAACCTCACATTTATCCACATTATACTGCATCTGCCATGCATTTGCCCACTCACCCAGCCTATTCAAGTCACCTTGCAGCCTCCTAGCATCCTCCTCGCAGCTAACACTGCCCCCCAGCTTCGTGTCATCCGCAAACTTGGAGATGTTGCATTCAATTCCCTCGTCCAAATCATTAATATATATTGTAAATAGCTGGTGTCCCAGCACTGAGCATTGCGGCACCCCACTAGTCACTGCCTGCCATTCTGAAAAGGACCCGTTCACTCCTACTCTTTGCTTCCTCTGCCAGCCAGTTCTCTATCCACATCAATACTGAACTGCCAATACCGTGTGCTTTAAGTTTGTATACTAGTCCCTTGTGTGAGACCTTGTCGAAAGCCTTCTGAAAGTCCAGATATAACACATCCACTGGTTCTCCCTTATCCACTCTACTAGTTACACCCTCAAAAAATTCAATAAGGTTCGTCAGACATGATTTACCTTTCGTAAATCCATGCTGACTTTGTCCAATGATTTCACCACTTTCCAAATGTGCTGCTATCCCATCTTTAATAACTGACTCTAGCAATTTCCCCACTACCGATGTTAGACTAACTGTTCCATGTTAGCAATTCCCCGTTTTCTCTCCCTCTCCCTTTTTAAAAAGTGGGGTACATTAGCTACCCTCCAATCCTCAGGAACTACTCCAGAATCTAAAGAGTTTTGAAAAATTATCAATAAGGCATCCACTATTTCTGTGGCTACTTCCTTAGGTACTCTGGGATGCAGCCTATCTGTTCCTGGGGATTTATCGGCCTTTAATCCATTCAATTTACCGAACACCACTTCCCGGCTAACCTGGATTTCACTCAGTTCCTCCATCTCATTTGTCCCGCGATCCCCTGCTATTGTCCTTGTTCCCCATGGTCAATTCACCTGTTTCTGAGTGCAAGGGACCTACATTTGTTTTAACTAATCTTTTTCTCTTCACATATCGATAAAAACTTTTGCAGTCAATTTTTATGTTCCCTGTCAGTTTTCTTTCATAATCAATTTTCCCTTTCCTATTTAAGCCCTTTGTCCTCCTCTGCTGGACTCTGAGTTTCTCCCAGTCCTCTGGTAGGCTGCTTTCTCTGTCTAATTTGTACGCTTCATCTTTTGTTTTGATACTATCCCTGACTTCCCTTGTTATCCATGGATGCACTACCTTCCCTGATTTATTATTTTGCCATACTGGGATGAACAATTGTTGTAGTTCACCCATGCAGTCTTTAAATGCCTTCCATTGCCTATCCACCATCAACTCTTTAAGAATCAATTGCCAGTCTATCTTGGCCAATTCACATCTCATACCCTCAAAGTTACCTTTGTTTAAGTTCAGGACCCGTGTTTCTGAATTAACAATGTCACTCTCCATCCTAATGAAGAACTCAACCATATTATGATCACTCTTGCCCAAGGGGCCACGTACAACAAGGCTGCTAACTAACCCTTCCTCATTACTCAATACCCAGTCTAGAATAGCCTGCTCTCTCGTTGGTTCCTCTACATGTTGATTCAGAAAACTATCCCGCATACATTCCAACAAATCCTCTTCCTCAGCATCCCTGCCAATTTAATTTACCCAATCTATATGTAGATTGAAGCCACCCATTATAACTGTTTTACCTTTGTTGCACGCATTTCTAATTTCCTGTTTGATGCCATCCCCAACCACTACTAGTGTTAGGTGGCCTGTAAACAACACCCACTAGCTTTTTCTGCCCCTTAGTGTTTTGCAGCTCTACCCATATCAATTCCACATCCTCCAAGCTAATGTCCTTCCTTTATATTGCGTTAATCTCCTCTCTAACCAGCAACTATACCCCACCTTCTTTTCCTTTCTGTCTATCCCTCCTGAATATTAAATATCCCTGGATGTTCAGCTCCCAGCTTTGGTCACCCTGGAGCCATGTCTCCGTGATCCCAACTATATCATAATCATCAATAGCTATCTGCACATTCAACTCATCCACCTTATTACAAATGCTCCTTGCATTGAGACAAAAAAACCTTCAGGCTTTTTTTTTACAACGCTCTTACCCCTTATATAATTATGTTGAAAAGTGGCCCTTTTTGATTTTTGCCCTGGATTTGTCTGCCTGCCACTTTTACTTTTCACCTTACTACCTATTGCTTCTACCCTCATTTTACACACCTCTGTCTCTCTGCTCACACATTTAAGAAACCCACCACCTCTTATTCTCTGTTTATTATTATTTTTTCCCCCCCTATGTGTTGCGTCTGAGTGTTTCCCTTCTCTGCCTCCTGCCTCACACACTGTAGAAATAGCTTTCTCTATTTGAGTCCCTCCCCCCAACCGATCTAGTTTAACGCCTCCCCAGTAGCCTTTGCAAATCTCCCCGCCAGGATATTGGTTCCCCTTGGGTTCAAGTGCAACCCGTCCTTTTTGTACAGGTCACACCTTCCCCAAACGAGGTCCCAATGATCCAGAAACTTGAATCCCTGCCCTCTGCACCAGTCCTTTAGCCACGCATTTATCCTCCATCTTGCTCCATTCCTACTCTCACTGTCGCGTGGCACAGGCAGTAATCCTGAGATTGTTACCTTTGCGGTCCTTCTCCTTAACACTCTTCCTAACTCCCTAAATTCTCCTTTCAGGACCTCCTCTATTTTTCTACCTATGTCATTGGTACCTATATGTACCACGACCTCTGGCTCCTCTCCCTCCCATTTCAAGATATCTTGGACACGGTCAGTCACATCCCAGATCCTGGCACCAGGGAGGCAAAGTACCATCCGGGTCTCCTGACTGTGTCCACAGAATCGCCTATCTGACCCCCTAACTATAGAGTCCCCTATTACTACTGCCCTCCTCTTCTTTTCCTTAGCCTTCTGAGCAACAGGGCCAGTCTCTGTACCTGAGGCCCGGCCGCTGTTGCTACCCCCAGGTCTCAGGTCTCCCCCAACAGTACTCAAACAGGAGTACTTATTGCCAAGGTGTACAGCCACCAGTACAGGTGTACTGTCTAGTCCCTGCCTCTGCCCCTTGCCTCTCCTAACCGTGACCCATGTGTCTGCCTCCTGTGGCTTTGGAGTGACTACCTCTTTGTAACTCCTCTCTATGACTTCCTCACTCTCCATGACCAGACAGAGGTCATCGAGCTGCTGCTCCAGGTTCCTAATACGGTCCCTTAGGAGCCCCATCTCGATGCACCTGGCGCAGATGTGCACGTCTGGAAGGCTATCAGACTCCCTGACCTCCCACATCTGACATCCAGAACAGTACACTGCCCTGGCCCTCATACTTCCCCTTACCCAGGATACAATACAAAGTACAATACAATACAATACAAACTGCTGGAAGAAATCAGCAGGGATATGACTCCCAATCAGCTGCTCCCTCTTGTCCGCTTCCACCACTCAGCGGCTTCCTCAAGCCCAGTTGTTTTGAAATGCGAATGGATCATTGGAACGTTACAGATTTGTGTTTCTCCAACTGCTCCAACAGCTCCAGGGCCTCTGATTCCAACAACTACAACTAAAATATAATCTGAAAAGTAACCAATATTTTAAATACCTTCAAATTCGAGATTATTTGAAAATATATATACAAGGATATCAAGCTCTAACCTCAGATTTATTAGAGGAAGGAATGAACAGAAAGGCAGAATCAAACAATTTAATATCATATTTATATTATATAATTTTAAATCTAGAAACACCAATGACAGAGGCAATTAGAAGGGACTGGGGACAGTTATTGATAAAAATCCTGAAAGACAGATGGGAAAAAAACCTATTATATGTACATAAATGTTCGATTAATGTAAGGCATAACAATTCAATTTAAAAGTTTACATAGATTTTATTACGCGAAAACCAGATTGAATTAAATATTTGCAAACGTTTCCCCCATTTGTGACAAATGTCTAACTCAAAATGCCACTATAGCACATTCCTTTGTCTCCTATACAAAACTTCATAAATTTTGGAATGTAATCTGCGGAACTTTTACAAAACTATTCAACACAAAATTGAACCCTAATACAGAACTGATTATCTTTGGATCAATGGAAGAGGGACGTAAATTAACTATGTTCCAAGAAGCTCTCTTTAATTATGGTTTAATAACAGCAAAAAAACATACTTAAATTTTGGAAAACGCATCCACGCCAACGTTTAAAATGTGGATTTCAAATATGTCGGAAATGCTACATCTTGAACAAATGAGATTTCTCCTACTAGGCAAAGTAGACCAATTCTTAAAGATCTAGTCTCCTTTTATCGACTTCTTACAAGCATATGGTGCAACATAACATAACCTTAGAAATTAAATGGTTCAGAACCGGGTGAAGAATGGGCAAAGATATTAAATAGGTATATCTCTCCTAATTTCTTTTCTTTCTATTTTCTCTTTTTTTTTTCAATCTCTTTAGCTTCTTATCTCTGCTTTTTGTCTCTCTCGCTATTCATTTCTACTCTCTTGTCTATCTATGTCAACACTCTTTATTTTCCTTTTTCTGTCACTGCTTTTTCATTATTAAATTAAAAATAAGAAGTTGTACAAGAATGGTAACATGTATGTATGTATCAGGTACTTAGGTACCACATTACTGTACTTACTTCTAACAAAAAAAACAACAACAAAAAATGCGGTTCGACGGCAGGTCACATATCTCACGGAATTTTCGCCGTAAAACATTGGGATCATTCATAGATTCTGCAGGTGTAAATACCTGGTCGTTGTCATTACGAATTGCTGGAGCGTATTCAAAAGTCCAAGCTCTCATCATGGCGTCGGGACCCGCAAGGTTAAATAGGAGGGAAGCTTTGACAGTGTCTGGTTCATTTCGGTGGACGATGTTCATGTAGTGTCCGTAACCAATCTCAAATATCCACCATCGTTTGCCGACGTCGGAATCAAAGATAAGCTGTGCAGGTTTTCTCAAGATTGAACCATAGTAAAGCAAGAAACAAAACTGATAAACAGAAATAAAACCCGATAGATGTATGCAGTAAGTGACTGCGTTGACTGACACCATGTAAATAGGCAAAGAATACAATCTGAAGTTCAAGATCATCTTTAATAGTAAGATTAAATGAGAACTTACCAGTTTGAAATTTGATGTTTATTTTATGAGGAGTTACGATGAGGGATTACGTGAAGACCCCGTCAGCACATATGCGCGACATTCTTCAAAGCAGCGGTGTGAAATCACAGATACCAGAGTTGACTACCATAGTAAGATAAGAGAACTAGCATACCAGTTGACCTTTATAATAGAGGGTTTGGGAGTGGGGGGGGGGCACGTAATCCTTCATCGTAACTCCTCATAAAATAAACATCAACTTCAAACTGGTAAGTTCTCATTTAATCTTACTATTTTACTTCGGAGTCACATGAGTGACTATGTGAAGAATTCAAAGCTCTGTGATTTCATGCCCTGGAACAATCCATGCTCACACACTGCCATTATGAGAAATGGAGGAAGTATGTTAACGTATTTCAGACATGAAACTGTGCTGAAAAACAAAAAGGTGTTTATTTCACAAAACCAAATAATAATACCCCTACATCGGGCAAATTATAAAACAGAACTTAATATTTTTCCCGCAAACGTCTCAGGTGCGGCCACGGATTTATTGTAAAACCGTTGAAAGGTTTTTTTCATTTGTCCAACCCACTGTTGCATTGGAACTTCCATCATCCCAGCCGCCGATGTGGATGCAGAAATGGTGGAGTGAGATTTAAATACGTTAGTGTCCACCCCCGCTGCACCCAATACCACCCTTAACCATCTTGAAATGGTTTGCACGGTGACTCTATGATGAGGGCATTTGTGGCTTATGAGCAAAGCCCTCTCCGTGCCCCTGAGACTCTATATAGTGCAAAATGTGGGTCACGATACATAGACGGCTGTCTACGGAATAGCCCAGGAAATCCAATTTTTGGCCAGATGATCCAGGCCTGTCTTGCTTATTATGCCATCACGTGCCATCAGTATGACCATTTTACAGGTCAGTTTGTCCAATGAAAGAGATGTAATTGGTGCCCACCCTCAGAGCATGGTTAGTACTATGCTGATATCACAAGTCTGGGAATATCTAGGCCTGGGGGGATTTGAATTAAATATTCCCCTCATTAATTTTGACACCAAAGGGTGAGATCCCACTGTAAGGTGATCGCAACCTCGCCCGAGATAGTTTGATAGGTCACTTCTCGCACAGTTGATGGCACTGTAGCTCAAACCTTCATCGAAATGAAGGCTTGCCAGGAACTCCAGCACTTCCGTGATGTGTCATATGTGGTGTTCGTTTTTGTGCAGAATACCTCCCATTTCTTCACGTATGTGAGGTACTGTCTTCTGGTGGACTCCCTGCACGATGCTGTGATGACATTGATTGTTCGGTCCGAGAGTCCATAATCCAGAAGTGGCCTTTTCAAACCCTGCAAACCAATAGGTTTATCCGGTCATGGCACGGGTGACTCTCCCCTGTCACAGGGTGTACCAATAAACTCGGGATGCATGGTTCTGTGGTCATGTCCAGTACCACGGAACCATGGTTGAGTAGGCCAGTCGGGAACAACCAGAATACACAATGCGTAGTCTTGTTTAATTTTTTGCAAAACCCGACTGATGAGGCAGAAGGGGGGCAATGCATAGAAAAACAAATCCCCCCAATGTAGCGAGAAAGCGTCCATCGCTACTGCCCCAGGGTCTGGTTCCCATGCAACATATGTTGATATTTTGTGATTGAGTCTGGATGCAAAAAGGTCGATATCACGTGTTCCATACTGATCTACAATGTCGGCAAACACTTTTTGGTCCAACATCCATTCGGTGTTATTAAATTTGCGTGACCTGGTGTCCGCCACTGTATTTAGCCTACCTGGAAGGTAAGTGGCTGATATCCAAATGTTCCTTTCTAGGCACCAGTGCCAGATTGTATTGACCAATTCGTCACAGGATATCGACTTTATTCCACCCATATGATTGATAAAGATGGCGGCGCGCTCAGATGCAGCGGCTTTGCGCTCCTCAGTCCAAGTGAATTCGGAGCAGCCCGGTACCGAATGCGGTTGTGAAACCAAGATATTTAAAAACCTTAAAACCCCGAGAACCCCTAGAACCCCTAGAAACCCCAGTACCCACCAGTACTAGAATTCCCAGTATGACCCGAAACACCGTAAGGGACTCACCTCCAGGATGGGGAAATCAGACATGGCGGCTCTGCGCTCCCCAGTCCGAGTCAATTCGGAGCAGTCCGGTACCGAACGCTGCTGTGGAAATCAGGTACCTAAAAACCTCAGAACCCCTAGAAATCCCAGTACCCCCAGAAAACACAGTAAAACCCCTGTCTCACGGTGCGAGTTGACCCACGAGTGACCCAGAGTTGTCACTCGCGGTAATCACGTACACTAAACGTAGCGGGAACGTCAGAACTCTTGCGAGCAACTTAGCGACTCGTGGTGCTAACGGCAGGTACCCGTGAAACTTGGTAACTCGTGAAAAAAATCAAACGTGTTTGATTTTTTCCACGAGTCAAATTTACAGTTCAAGTTAAAAATTGAAACATTTTAAACTTGTTTATAACGTGGTGGCCCATGCGTTTACCTTAGTGATTCATGAGTCTACCGTGGGAACTCTTTTAACTCAGCGGGCAGGCAGCATCTCTGGAGAGAAGGAATGGGTGACGGGATGACATTTCCAAATTTCTCCAGCCCCATGTGTTCACTTTTTTCAACGAGCATCTGCCCTTTCTTGTGTATGTCATTATTTGTATCTACAGTGCCTTGTGTCTTGGCAATTCATGATTCACACACACACAATGCTGGGGTAACTCACACACACACACACACACACACACACACACACACACACACACACACACACACACACACACACACACACACACACACACACACACACACACACACACACACACACACACACACACACACACACACACACACACACACAATGCTGGGGTAACTCACACACACACACACAATGCTGGAGTAACTCACACACACACACAATGCTGGAGTAACTCACACACACACACACAATGCTGGAGTAACTCACACACACACACACACACACGAACAATGCTGGAGTAACTCTCGCACACACACAATTCTGGAGTAATTCAGCGGGACAGGCAGCATCTCCGGAGAGAAGGAATGATGATGTCTCGGGTCGAGACCCTTCCTTAGACCACTACCCAGAGATGCTGCCTGTCCCGCTGAGTTACTCCAGCATTTCGTCTATCTTTAAACCAGCATCTGGACTTCCTTTCCACATAATAACCAATGAGATTTCCCACTAAACTTCCGTGTCCTCATTGTTCCCCTCTCTGTCTTCCCCAGACCTGTGTATATGTATACAGTGGCTTGCAAAAGTATTCATACCCCTTGAACTTTTCCACATTTTGTCACGTTTCAACCACAAACGTAAATGTATTTTATTGGGATTTTATGTGATAGAACAACACAAAGTGGTGCATAATTGTGAAGTGAAAGGAAAATGATACATGGTTTCCAAATTTTATTACAAATAAAAAACTGAAAAGTGTGGCGTGCAAAAGTATTCAGCCCCCGAGTCAATACTTTGTAGATCCACCTTTCGCTGTAATTACAGCTGCAAGTCTTTTGGGATATGTCTCTACCAGCTTTGCACATCTAGAAACTGACATTTTTGCCCATTCTTCTTTGCAAAATAACTCAAGCTCAGTCGGATTGGATGGAGATCGTCTGTGAACAGCAATTTTCAAGTCTTGCCAGAGATTCACAATTGGATTTAAGTCTGGACTTTGACTGGGTCATTCTAACACATGAATATGCTTTGATCTAAACCATTCCATTGTAGCTCTGGCTGTATGTTTTGGGCCGTTGTCCTGCTGGAAGGTGAACCTCTGCCCCATTCTCAAGTCTTTTGCAGACTCTAACACGTTTTCTTCCAAGATTGCCCTGTATTTGGCTCCATCCATCTTCCCATCAACTGACCAGCTTCCCTGTCCCTGCTGAAGAAAAGCATCCCCACAGCATGATGCTGCCACCACCATGTTTTACACTGGGGATGGTGTGTTTAGGGTGATGTGCAGTGTTAGTTTTCCACTACACATAGGATTTTGCATTTATGCCAAAAACTTTAATTTTGGTCTCATCAGACCAGAGCACCTTCCTCCACATGTTTGCTGTGTCCCCCACATGGCTTGTGGCAAACTGCAAACGGGACTTCTTATGGCTTTGTTTCAACAATGGCTTTCTTCTTGCCACTCTTCCATAAAGGCCCGATTTATGGAGTGCACGACTAATAGTTGTCCTGTGGACAGAATCTCACACCTGAGCTGTGGATCTCTGCAGCTCCTCCAGTTACCATGGCCTCTTGGCTGCTTCTATGATCAATGCTCTCCTTGCCCGGCCTGTCAGTTTAGGTGGACGGCCATGTCTTGGTAGGTTTTGCAGTTGTGCCATACTCTTTCCATTTTCGGATGATGGATTTGAACAGTGCTCCGTGAGATGTTCAAAGCTTGGATATTGTTTTATAACCTAACCCTGCTTTAAACTTCTCCACAACTTTATCCCTGACCTGTCTGGTGTGTTCCTTGGGCTTCATGATGCCCAAGGAACATTGTTTGTTCACTAATGTTCTCTAACAAACTCTCTAACAGAAGACCTCTGAGGCCTTCACCGAACAGCTGTATTAGTACTGAGATTAGATTACACACAAGTGGTAATTACGAATTAGGTGACTTCTGAAGGCAATTGGTTGCACTGGATTTTATTTAGGGGTATCAGAGTAAAGGGGGCTGAATACTTTTGCACACCACACTTTTCAGTTTTTTATTTGTAAAAAGATTTGAAAACCATGTATCATTTTCCTTCCACTTCACAATTATGCGCCAGTTTGTGTTGGTCTATCACATAAAATCCTAATAAAATACATTTACATTTGTGGTTGTAACGTGACAAAATGTGGAAAAGTTCAAGGGGTGTGAATACTTTTGCAAGCCACTGTATGTATATGTGTATGTGTATATGTATATATACTTTGAGTGGTTCCTGGGTTGCCTACTGATATATATATATCAACCTCCAACCGGAAAAGGTGTGGCCTTCATGACAGGAGAGAGATTCTCAACATTTTTTAAACATTATCAACACTTTAATTTTTCATTGATGGGAAAAATCCTCTGCGGAGGGGGACTGAGTACGATGGCCAAAAACCACAGCCGTAAGTGGTAGCGTTTTATCTAAAATCAATATACAGTGCAAACAGGAAGTTAGCCAAAGCACCCAAGCCACCATTTGCAGTCGTGCCTTTTCACTTCAAGCCAAAGCCCTGAAGCCACCATTTGCAGTAGTGCCTTTTAACTTCAAGCCAAAGCACCCAAACAAACATTTGCAGGCAGTGCCTTTTTTACTTCAAACCTACCATATTTTCATTTTGAAACCACATTAAGGGTGCTCACAGTTGAGTGGACATGTGTCCAGTGTTGTTCAGAGCTCAGAGAGACGTGACTCCCTGGTTCCTCCATCTTGCAGAGACTGAGTGAGGCACACCACTTCCTGGTTTTATAGTCCCTCCCCCTCCCTCAGGGGCAGCAGATAGAATGGGGAATTTGTTAAAAACATTAATAGCTCTCCGATTTTTCATCAATGGGAAAACTCCTCTGGTCCAGGAAGGCCGAGGGGTGCTCTGTGCGAGCTGGCCAAAAATGACGGCCGTAGGTGGCGGCGTTCTCTGGGGAATCACAGCACAGCGAGCCAAAAGCACTCTAGATCAGACTTTTAGTAATATAGATAGATAATAAACCCTTTGATGGTTGCAATTCTTTGTCACAGAACTCCTCAGTGAGAATTTTTAACTTCATTTGAGTTCCGCATATATGTTTCTGTGTTTCAAAAGCAGTAACTGAAATTTATAATACACCATTGACTATGATAAATATTTATGCGCCTAATTTTGATAACCCCCAATTTTTAAAGAAAATAGTAGAAATAGTAGAAAATAGCAGAGCATAATTATCAAAATATAATAATGGGGGGAGATTTCAATTGTGTTATAGACCCATATTTAGATAAATCAATAAAGGTAGGGAAGCATCTTGTTAAAACTAAGACCTGTGAATTCTTGATTACTTATATAAAAAATAATAACATAACTGATATTTGGAGAATAGCAAACCCAATTGGAAGGGAATATTCGTTTTACTCATTGGTTCATAAAACGTACTCACGAATTGACTATTTCTTATTAGATACAAAATTAATCCCGTATACGACTAAACCATCATACCATAATAGTATTATTTCCGATCATTCACCACTGACTTTTATACTTAAATTCGAGGGAATGCCGGATATAAAACCTTTTTGGAGATTCAACGCACAAATATTAAATAACCCGCAGGGTTATGAGTATATAAATGATTAATAATTTTTTTTTCGAGATAAATGAGATGCTGGGTATTTCTCTATCACTATTATGGGAAACCTTTAAGGCATACATCCGCGGTGCTATAATCTCTTATCAAAGTATTCAAAATAAAGAAAATAAAAGAGAACTTCAGAGGATTGAACAGGAAATAAAATTACTAGAACTGGACAATGCAAATGACCCAACCATAGATAAACATAATAAGATAACCTTATTGAAATATAAACTCAATAGAATATTATCAGCAAGAGTAATAAGACTATTCCAAATTACAAAACAAGCACACTTCGAATTTGGGGATAAGCCACATAAATTATTAAGCGAGGCAACTGAAGCAACAAGAAAAGGAAAATACTATCACTAAAATTAATTCTGATAAGGGCGAGCTTCTAACACTGCCAAAGGATATTAATAAAAGGTTTGCCCAATTTTATCATAATTTATACACAACTAAAATAAATACAGATGATAGTAAAATTACAATTTTTTTGATAATTGCAACCTCCCTAAATTGGATAGTTTAGAACAAGAGGAATTAGGAGCACGGATTACTAGTGAAGAAATAAAACAACCAATAAACTCATTGAAAAATGGGAAGACCCCAGGACCAGATGGTTTTAGCAATGAATGTTATAAACAATTTCAGGAGTCAATTGTACCAAGATTATTCAACTTATACCCGCAGGCTTATACCAAAAATAAACTACCAGAAACTTTAGCAGAATCAACAATAATGCTTATACCAAAAAAAGATAAAGACTTAGAGGAACCGGGTTCTTACAGAGCTATATCACTTCTAAACATGGATCAGAACATTTTACCAAAAATTCTAACAAGAAGACTGAATAATTATATGAACAAATTGGTAAACCCGGATCAAACGGGTTTTATACCCAAAAGACAATCATTTAATAACTTGAGAAGGCTTTTCAATATAATGTACTCTCACAAAGAGGACATTGAAGATATTTCAGTCGTTACGTTGGATGCAGAGAAGGCATTTGATCAGGTAGAATGGCAGTTTTTATATAAGGTACTCCAAAAATTTAATACGGGAGAGAATTTTATTAGATGGGTTAAATTACTTTATGATAAACCTATGGCAAGAATATTAACTAATAATATGTTATCTCCAAAATTTTATTTATCAAGGGGTAATAGGCAGGGATGTGCCTTATCACCATTGCTATTTGCCCTTATGATAGAACCGCTGGCTGAAAGGATTAGAAATCATTCGAATATTCACGGATATAATACTAAGGACTCAAAGAATAAAATTTGAAATCATTATGTGCTGAGGATAGTCTTGTATATATTACTAATACACAAATGAGTATCCCCACCTTATTAATCGAGGAATTTGGTTCTTTTTCAGGATATAGAATCAATTGGAATAAAAGCGAAATTATGTCTTTGAAACCACAGGATGTGAGACACTTATTAAAATTCCCTTTCAAAATTGCAACAGAAAAATTCAAGTATTTGGGTATTCAAATGACGAGAAGACACAAATCAATAGTGCCAATTTTATGCCACTATTAAATAAACTGAATGTTATGATTAAATTTTGGAAAATGCTACTGCTCTCATTGATAGGTAGAATTAACGCTATAAAAATGACCTTCTTACCACAATTAATATATTTGTTTCAAGCAATCCCAATATATATTCCAAAATATTTTTTCAAAAAACTAGATTCTAATATCACTAATTGGATTATAGAGCACACAGAATTCAATGAAAGCATCTGTGTAAACCTAAAGAAGTTGGGGGTTTATCACTACCTAACTTTACGTATTACTACTGGGCAGTGCATATAAAGAACATAATGTACTGGTTGGATAGTTCCACTCACCAGTCGGAGTGGATAAGAATGGAGAAAGAGGAGTGTTTCCCGTATGATATAGGAACGATCTTGTTCTCACCGATAAAATTGAATATATAAGATATATATATATTTAATATATAAAGAACCCAATCAGTCACAATACAATAAGAATTTGGAAACAAATAAAATTATACTTGAAATTAAATAATCTATCAGTACTAATATTTAATATTGAATCAGTACCCAATATTGAATAATCCTGCATTCAAACCATCTCTTATCGACAAAACATACAAACATTGGGATAGACTGGGAATTAGGAAAGTAGGAGATATGTATGAATTCGGTAAATTGTTATCATTTCAACAATTAAAATCAAAATTTAAACTGAATGATAATCAATATTTTAAATATATACAGATATATGACTTTATGAAGAAATATATACATAGATTTCAAACAATATTTTTAGACCCTTTAGAAGAAGCAATGAATATTAAGGCCGATTCACAAAAAGTAATATCAAATTTTTATAATAGTACATCAAATAGAGAATTACCCTCAACTGAGGCACTAAGAGAAGATTGCGAACATGAACTAATGATAAAGATTCCGAAAGATAGATGGCAAAAGTATCTGATGAACACACATAATTGTTCCATTAATGCAAGACATAATCTAATTCAATTTAAATTATTACATAGACTATATTATTCAAAAACGAGGTTGAATAAATTCTACTCAAATGTCTCTCCTAGATGCGATAAATCTTTCCTATTTCTACTTTTTACTTTTTCTTTTCTTATATACACACTTCACGTTTTTCTATTTTCTACTATCTATTTTTCCTCTTTTTCTTCTCTCTATTTCTTGTCTCTTTTTTTCATTTCCTTTTCAAAAACATAAAACTAGAGGTAGTACATAGAATGTATTATGTTATGACACAGCTGGCACCTAAAATTAGGTGCCACTGTATTGTTTTGTACTGTATTAACTTCTAATAAAATAAACAAACAAAAACAAAACAAAAAACAAAAAAAACAAACAAAACAAAAAGCAGTCACTGATGGGACATCCACCGCACATGCGAATGGGGGGGCACAGCCACATCTGCAGGCTGACCAAGTATACAATTTAAAAAAGAAAATTGTGATCTTAGATTGTCCTTTAATTATTTGTCAATCACAGCTTGTTAAGATTATTAAATTCACCCTCCTTCCATTCATAATATTTATGTGTTTCAAAAATAGCCCTTGATCTGACCGCAAAGACATAAAACATTTTGCCAGTTTAGTTTTAATTCAGAATATATGTCAATTGCAGCTTTTGAGGGTCTGTATTGTTATTGCATTTCAATTCATCTTGGGGTTTTTTCAGAGACAGTTATCTATGATGCCACCACTGACATACACTAATCTGCAGCCTACAGGTTCAGTGTTATCTTCATTAGCTTCTGATTATGCTGACAACAGTCCACAGGAAAGACAGATCAGCACCATGAGCATGAGGGGATTACAGCAGGGACCTGTGGCAAAGTTGATTTTCTCTTTGATATTGATGTTTCTGTTCATGTGAAGTGTTTGTTAAAATTATTTGTTTGCAGTTGTATAGATTTATTTTGAAGTTCTCACATTTTTTATGGTTTATTAAAATACCTTGTTAAACATGCTGTTATCAAAATTTCTTTGCTTATGACAATTTTGTTTCATTCACAATAAAAGGGAGTTCATGTTTTTTAAACTAGAATTGATGTCTGAATACCATTTTTTTTATAGTGGTCCCTCATGTCATCACTTATATCTCATATTTCATTTTTCGTATACTTAGATAATTAAACACGCACCAAATCAAGAAGGAATGCACTGTATTTACATTTTTACTTCTCACAATTATTTTTATGAGTGAAAACAGACACAAACACTTCAAATGCTCTGCATTTAAACGGGTTATTTATTATACGTCTCGATAAATCTGCCAATAAAACAAGCAGCACACTGAATTTTAAAGAACATTTTTATACAAATCGATAAATGAAACACTAAAGCAAGCAAAACAGTGAATTCTAATGGGATTTCCCATACATTTTGGTGAATCTAAAAATACAAAGAAAACACAATGAACTGTTTATAATAGAACATTAAAAAAAATCTTCAGATTAATCTGAACAATAAAACGCTAGCAAAGATAATAACAATAAAACAAGCAATGCAATGCTTTTAAAAGGATATTTGTTTTAAATATATTTACATTAATCAGAGGCAGGATAAGCACTGCTTTTAGAGCAGACATTTGCAAAACCGTAATTTTAACTTACAGAGAAAGAGAAATTCAATGTCCACTTCACTGAGAAGTAAACAAAATCTGCAGGATTTGAATGTACATGAGAAAATAGTAAGATTAAACGAGAACTCACCTGTTCGAAGTTTGATCGTTATTTTACGAGGAGTTTACGATGAGGGATTACGTGAAGAGCCCGCCTCACGCTGGTAACGCATACTTCAAAGCAACGGCATGAAAAACACAGAACACCAAAGCCGGAGTAACAATAGTAAGGCTCATAAAAGACTTAGAACCACCATTTGATCATTTATTTTACGAGGGTGGGAGTGGAGGGCACGTAATCCCTCATCGTAACTCCTCGTAAAAATAACGATCAAACTTCGAACAGGTGAGTTCTCGTTTAATCTTACTATTTTACTTCGGAGTCACGTGAGTGACTAACGTGAAGAGTTTTAAAGCTTCTCTGTGTTTTTTATTGTCGTAGAATTAATCCGTACGACAGTCCGGCTAAGTAAACACATACATGAGAAAGCAGACAAATGTTAGATCTTTTCACAAAAAAAAAATTTTTAATGGTTGAAAGACCATATAATACCCTCCTTATATTTGAGGGAAAAATGATTACAAGTGACAAAAGATATCAGTGACTACACAACTGATTATAGCAATTAATAGCAAACAAAGCAGGTGATTATAGTGCTCCCAACACCGCGTGTCCAAAGCTTGTCATAGTGTGAACAGGTTTGTTGTAGAACTTTGAAAAAGTTTCTTCTTTACTCCACCCTGCGATTTTTAAAATATGCTCGAGAGGTACGTCCCGCCCCTTCGCCGCGGACGTAGCTGCCAAGCCCTGGTGGAGTGAGATTTGAAGACATCAGTGTCTACTCCCGCTAAAACCAACACCTGTTTCAACCATTTTGAGATAGTTTGAACTGAAGCTTTTGTGTGTGGCTTTTTGTGCGTAAGCAGTAATGTCTTTTCGTTTCCTCGAAAAGTGTCCGTAACTTTAATATATTGGTTTCAAATGTCTAACCACACACAAAGCAGGCTCAATATGAAAAGCATTGAAAGGTTACCTTTGTTCCAGATCTCCCTGGTCTACTTTGTTTGATCAGATCGTAAACATAAGAATACAACGTTATCTGTAGTCACATGCATGCAGTCTAAACGCAACATTTGTAAAGTTTGCACTCTTTGGGCTGAGACCATGACATTAACATGACCAATTTCAATGTTAACCTATCCAATGGCAACCCTTCAATTGGAGTCCATTCTCTAAGTAGAGCAAGTACAATGCTCACATCCCAAATCTCTGTATATCTAGGTTTTGGCGGATTCATGTGAAAAATTCCTTTCATGAATCGCGATATTAATGGATGCGACCCAATTGATTTCTCACCAGTCATAAGTCCTAAATAGGACGACAAGGCAATGCGTGCAGTGTTAATGGCACTGTAACTTAAATGTTGCCCAAAGTGCAAATTGGCAAGGAATTCCAAAACATGAGTAACATTCACAGAATCATCAGAAATAATTTGACTGTGTGCAAAATTCTTCCCCATTTCTAATATGTGTCATATATTGTTTCTGTGTGCTATCTCGCCATGATGCGCCAATAACTGTCAAAGTTTGGTCCGACAATCCAGTTCCCTGTAGTGGTCTGGTCAAAACCTGCAGATTAACAAATTCATATATGCATATAATGGGTAACCTTCATTTGTTACTGGATAGTCAAGATATCACTACAGTTAGGAATCTGCATATACGGTTCTTTAATCATATTCAGCATAACTGGGAACCAAGGTTGAGTTGGCCAATTTGGCACTACCAACAATCCGGAAGCTGAATCTTGCTCTATTTTCTTCAAGCATCTCTGGATCAGAGCAAATGGTGGAAAAGCATAAAAGAACATTTTCCCCCAGTGTAATGAAAATGCATCTACTGCAACTGCGTCCGGATCGTGTTCCCAAGACACATAATGAGGCAATTGATGATTAAGCCTGGATGCAAACAAATCAATTTTCTGGCAACCCAAATCGTCTAACAATATTCTTAAATATTGGCTAGGCTTAAGCATCCATTCCGTATTATCTTTAAAAATCCTGGAACCTTTCATCTGCTACCACATTGTCTTTACTGGAATATAGCTTGCTGAAATCCATATCTGCCGACCAATACACCATTGCCATATCTCATTTGACCAGACAATCACATGATACTGATCTAACTCCCCCCATTGTGATTAATGTAAACCACAGCTGCGTTTTATTGTCTAATTGTATTAACACATGCAGACCTTGTTTAGCACAACAATATGCTTTTAAGCCCATAAAAGGCCCCCAATAACCTCCAAATAGTTAATACCATACTCTTGGAGAAACACTTGCTCTTCAGTTTTCCATCTACCTCCACAACTGGAAGATAAATCTGTGGCCCCCCATCCGAGAGCACTAGCATCTGTTTGTAAAACATTTCAGGCTGTTTAATCATGATCTTCTTAGCAGCTTGTGGGACATTTTTCAACAACCCACCATTGCAATTCCAATACTGCTTTCCTTGTTAATTGCATAGGTCTGTCAAAGTGACCTGCCTTATCTTTAAGAGCCCTTACTTGTCCCTTTGAAGATTTTGATAATGTATGGCCCAAATTTCCACTGCCGGAAAAGCTGCCACCAGTGTACCAATGACTTTTGCCACTTCTCGGATGGAGGGATAAGGTTTGTGAATGAGGTAATTACACATTTGCAAAAATCATTTGTCTTCTTTGCTGGCAAAGTAACTAACATAGTCACTGAGTAATTATAAACCCCAGAAAATCAATTGATTGAACTGGCTGCAGCTGGGATTTAATTGGATGAATTAAGAATCCAAGCTCTTTAAACAAAGCTTTAGTAACTGAAATTGAGTGCTCAGCTGACTCTTGACTATCGTTAATAATCAGAATATCATCCAGATAAGCCATTACAATGTGTTTCTGTGCTCTTAATTGGGCTAAAACTGGTTTCAACAGTTTTGTAAAGAGTCTAGGAGCCGAACTTAATCCATTGGTAAAGCTTTGAACTGCATAATTGCCCCTGCCAATAAACTTAAGTATCTCCGAAAAAGATAATGATTGGTACAGAATAATAGGCGTCTTTCAAATCAATCTTAGCCATATAAGAAACCTGCTGAAATCAAATATTTTGCAGTATTGAATGTTCCATCTTAAAATGTTTGGGGGGAATATTCTACAAACTTATTTAGATCTGTAAGGTCTAGAATAATTCTACAACCACCCCCCCATCTTTCTTATCTCTGCGAAATATATTAGAGACAAATTGATGCTTATGTTCACAGGTTTTTTTCAATTACCCTTTTTCTCGGATATATTTGTCAATTTCCACATTAATCTCCATTCTTTCTTCTGGAGAAAAAAACACATTAAGCATAAGCAGGTTTATTCTGTACAGGAGGATTGACCCCATTCTTTAAAAATAAATAATAGCTCCTGAAACTGCTTGTAATATAAATCGATCAGAAGTAATATTAAGCCAGGCATTATAAAATTTTTTCAATCTCCCTCCAACTGGAGATTCATCCACAGTTTCTTTAAGGATAGAGTCTTTAATACCTCTCCATAGGAGCGTGATGGTCTCCTCTTTCCGAATGCCGGGAAGCACTGGCCTGTGCAGCACGATAATACTTTCCGTGACAAATTTCTGCCTCTATAACGAAAATCAAAACCCCTTTCGGGCCGAAAACCCTTTTTCTTTGTCCAGAGACAAAAGCTTAATAGTGCTAAAATATTTAGCTTCTTCATCCAGACTGTTTCAGCTGTTTCGGCAGATTTTCTCCAAACAAATACCCAGGAGCTTGAACTCCACTTTCTTGACACAGGCTTGCATACTAGGGTGAAATATGGGCCGAATCGCCATTTTCCTCATGCAATTGATCTCATAAAAACGAATTGCACAATAATCCCAAAAGTATCTTTTGAATCTTGTCCATTTCCAGATTCTCCATTTGCCTGCCAAATGCCGTGATGCAGCCGAAAAAATTTTAGCATCCTTTGAAATTTCACTTCTTGGGCTCTCATACTTGGAGTCATAGACGCCCATACATCGGATTCACCGTAGGCACTTCCAATGAGGCACAATTGCCTGTTGCCTTTATATAATTCTGATAATTCATCATCACAGTATTATGAAGCAGTGTGAGACCATATAATTTATATTGGCAGCTAGGCTTTCTTCCATAGCCTCACCACTTCTTCGGGTATAGCAAAAACTTGTGCTATCCCCAGGCAGATCAAGCCTTTTCTTTTTACTTTGTGGCGTGCTTTCAAAAGCCATTTCAACTTCAAGCAGGGTCTGCCTTCTGCAGCCCTAATTCCATCGGGATATTATCCCATGAGACTCTTCCAGCCCAAATCGTGGGTCTGGAGTATCATATTCCCAACTTGGCCCACAGCCATATTCATCATATTCAAACCCTCAGGATTTTTTGGGGATTCATGTGGGTACTGTGGACCCTTGTCTCATAATAGTTTGGAGAGAACTTTTCCCATATGCTCCATTTTTAGCCACATAGTTTTATTGTCTGGAGGTCTTTCAAAATCAGAATCATCAGAAACCACGGGCCTCACAGTTTTCTTTTTGCATTTCTTAGGAGCATTTTCCTCCGTGGTTATAATTTTCCGGAGAATCTGGAAATTCTATATCGGGTAAATTTAGTGGCCATCGCGGGTTTATCGGAAACCGGGTCCACTCTAGCTTCGCGTCCCGTATATTTACTTTCACCCCGGGAGGCTCTCTTCACCCGCGAAACCTTCTTTCCCGATTTCTCCATTTTTGTTAAAATTTATCTGTGCTCAATCAGCACGTTAACGTCTAAATTTTTTACTTTTAGTTTCGATGCTGGAGCCATCCAGCGTAACTTCAAAACCGCGCCGATGTAACTCACTTACCTGGGGCCGTCCGACCGCTGCGAGGAGCTGCTCCTTACCGCAGCTCCTCCTTTCGCGTCAGCGTTGACGTCATGTCCGTTACCAGCGTGAGGGCGGGCTCTTCACGTAGTCATCATCACGTGACCCGAAGTAAAATGAATGTTCTTGTCTGCAGTGGGCTCTCCTCCTGGAGTGGTGGACCTCAGTTTGTGGTGTGTGATATTTGCTGCTTGTTCTTCAAATCATTTTGTTCTGCCACGGCACACTGCCTAGTTTTGAGTTGTAGTAAGAGCAGAGATGTCTCTCTGCTCTTTGGCACTCTTTCTCCCGGTGTTTCCTGGTAATCGCCGCAGTGACACCATCAGGGCTGCCAACTCTCACGCTTTGAGCGTGAGAATCACGCATTTGAAGAAACTCTCAGGCCCTCACGCTGATCAGAAATTTCTCCGCTCTGAGGTGAGAAATTCTGTGATCAACGAAAATGTTAAAACTCAGATAAACTGCATGGTCCGCGGGTGTTGGAGAGCCGGGGCTGAAGGAGGGATGGGAGCAGATGTAGCGGCGGGAACAGATGCGAGGAGCCGAGGCTGGCGAGTGTTTTGCGGGCCGGTGAGTGTTTGCGGCGCCTGCGAGTCGCTCGCTGCAGTTCCTGCCATGGAGCAGTGCAATCCCGGGCCGTCAGAGGCGTCGGAAGCTTCTGTTCCGAAGGGACAGAGACTCCCAAAGGGAGGTGGAGAGAGAGAGAGAGGGGAAGGAGACAGGGAGACAGGGGGGGAGAGAGGGGTGAGAGGGGGTGAGAGGAGAGAGAAGGGGAGAGACAGAGGGGGTAATGAATGGGGGAAGATAAGGGGGGGAGAGAGAGGGGAGAAAGTGGTGGGGGGGGAGAGAGAGGGAGAGAGGGGGAGAGCGAGTTGGGAGAGGGGGGGGAAGAGAGCGAGGAGTGAGAAGGAAGAAGAGGGGAGAAGAGAGAGAAGGGGTGGAGAGGGTAGGAGAGAAATGGGAGAGAGAGGGGGAAGAGAGGGTGGTACAAGAGGAGAGGAGAAAAGAGGGAGAGAGGGGGAAAGAGAAACGGGGAAAGATAAAGAGATGGGGGACAAAGAGAAAGAGGAGATAGAGACAGAGGAGAAAGAAGGGGAGAGAAGAGCACGGGAAGTGAGGTGAGAGGGAGAAATGGGGGAGAGAGAAGGGGAGAGAGGGGGGAGAGAAAGGAAGAGAGAGATGAGGGGAAGAGAGAGGTGAGAGGGAGCGAGGAGAGAGAGAGGGAGAGAGAGAGGGGAGGAGAGAGTGTGGACAGGGAGTGAAAAGAAGAGGGGGTGAGGGAGTGCGTAAGAGAGAGGGAGAGAGGGGGAGAGAGAGAAGAAAGAGGGGGGGAGAGGGAGGGAGAGAGGGGAGAGAGAGTCTAGGGGAAAGAGAGGGGAGAGCGAGTTGGTGGGAAAGAGAATGGAGAGATAGGGAGAGAGAGGAGAGAGGGGGGCAGAGAGAGGAGAGAGGGGACGAGGAGAGAGAGCGGGAGAGTATGGTGGGAAGGGACGCCCCCCCTCGAGAGGGCAGAGAGTGGAGAGAGGGGACGAGAGGAGAGCGGGAGGTATGGTCGGGAGAGGGGAGAGGGGGAAGAGAGGGAGAGGGGGAGAGAGAGGGGAGGGAGGGGGAGGGGAGAGAGAGGGGGATGAGACGGGGTAAGAGAGGAGATGAGAGAGAGAGAGAGAGAGGGGGAGAGAGATAAGAAAGAGTGAAGGGAGAGAGTGAGAGGGGGAGACGGGGGGAGGGAGCGAGGAGCGAGAGAGGTGAGAGAGAGGAGAGAAGAGTGGGGGAAGAGTGAGGGAGAGGGGATGAGAGAGAGAGTAGGGGAGAGAGCTGAGAGAGAAGGGAGAGAGTGGGAGAGGGAGAGAGGAGAAGGGGACAGAGAGAGGAGGAAAGAGGGGGAGAGGAGAGGGGGAGGGAGAGAGAGAAGGAGAGAGAGGGGAGTGATGAGGGGGAGAGGAAAGGAGAGGGTGAGAGGAAAGAGGAGGGGGAGAAGTGGGGATAGAGAGGCAGGGCTACCAACTCCCATTCATTGAGCATTGAGAATCGCACATTTCGCCACATACTCACGCTGATCACAATTTTCTATCACTCTGTGTGAGAAATTCTTGATCAACGAATATTAAATAAACATATCAAACTGCAGGGCCATGGGTGTTGGAAGCTAGAGCAGCTACGGGGGCAGATACGGACAATGGGAGCGGGGATTGGCGATGTGAGAGTTTGCCGGGGCTGGCGAGTCGCCTCAATGCAGCTCACTGCGCCGCTGCGTGAGAGGTCTCTCTGCCAAATTCGCCCAGGGATGACCGGCATGAATTAGGCTTTGGCGCGGTGATCCTGGAGGACAACCAGTGGCTGCTGGAAGTAAGTACAAGCAACTGGGTAGAAACGGTGGAAAATAGTGGTCCTTCCAATAGGGGTGGTAGGTAGAAAGTCTTCCTTGCTTGCCTCGCTAGATTTTTCACTTATGTAACTGAATGAAAAATGTTCTCGATGTGGGGGAGTTCGAACTAGGATCACAGTTTAAGTATAAAGGGGGGGGGGGGGTGGGGGGGGGGCAAATAGGGACTGAGATGAAGATAAACTTTAATCACACAGAGAGTTGTGAATCTGTGGAATTCTCTGCCATAGAAGGCAGTGCAGGCCAATTTCAGTGATGTTTTACGAGAGAGTTCCATTTAGTTCATGGGGCTAACGAATCAAAGGATATGGGGAAAAAAAAACAGAAAAGACGTAGTGATTTTAGATGAATAGCCAAGATCTTATTGAATCGCATGTGCTGGCTCGAAGGGCATAATCGGCCTATTCCTGCACTATTTACTATGTTTCTTGCTTGAGTATATGGCAATAAAACTCGATCACTTGATTTTGAAGCATTCCATGCATGGTCGGAGGTATAATGTAGTCATAGGTGATACAGTGTGAAATACAGGCCCTTCAGCGCAACTCTGCCCACAACCCGCCAAAATGTCCAGCTACGTACCTGTTTTGTGTCCATACTCAAAAACCTGTCCTTATCCATGTATCAGTCTAACTTTTTCTTAAATATGGGATTGGTCCTGCCTCAATACTCCTCTGGCAGCTTGTTCTGTTCACCCCCATCACCCTTTGTGTGGGATAAAGTTACCCTTAAAAGTTACATCTCTTAAAATTGTTCACAAAAAACACATTGAAATCTACTTTCAATGCACCCTAACATGTATTTAACACCAACATTTCAAACATTTTCCATACCCGTGGGAGGGGGGGCACCCTTCTTCCCAACACCTCAACCCACTCGGCTGCTCCACTCCCTCACCGGGTACCCCCAAGGTCAGTGATCAGTGATCGCTCAGCCTCCCCCTTTTCAATAACGCTCCATGGAGAATACTGCCAGATGTGAGCGGGGAACTGAGGCCAGTTGTCCGTGATGTCTGAATCCCAATGCTCAGTGCTTCATGTTTCGGAGTTGGCTAAAGTTATTGATTTGTAATTAGCTTGATTTGTAATTAGTTGACAAAACCTTAATTTATTAAATGACATGCAAGTTTGACTTTGTGTGTGGTGTCAGGCTTGATAACCCGATAACCCATTATTTCCTTCAGTTAAATATTGGGACGGTAGCACTATTGTCATTTGTTTACCCCACTGACTATTTCTAACCCTGCGTGTGTGTGTGTGTGTGTGTGTACATGTATTATTGTATCTTCACCAAAAGAACCTCAAGTTTCCTTCACGATGTTATATTTCAAAAGTTATTCATAATTAAAGTATAAATAAAAGCCTACTTTGAAAATAATAACAGCTTCTGTACAAGGCATTGGTAAGACCAATTCTGGAGTATGGTGTACAATTTTGGTCGCCTAATTATAGGAAGGATGTCAACAAAATAGAGAGAGTACAGAGGAGAGTTACTAGAATGTTGCCAGGGATCCAGCAACTATGTTACAGAGAAAGGTGATTGAACAGTTTTAGGTCTTTATTCTTTTGGAGCACAGAGGTTAAGGGGGGACTTGATTGAGGTCGTTAAGATCATGAAAGGGATAGACAGAGTTGACGTGGATAAGTTTTTCCCATTGAAGGTAGGGAAGATTCAAACTAGAGGGCATGACATGAGAATAAGGGACAGAAGTTTAGGGGTACGGAGCGGAGGGGGAACTTCTTTACTCAGAGGGTGGTGGCTGTGTGAATGAGCTACCAGAGGTGGTGGAGGGCAGGATCGATTTTAACATTTAAAAGTTAAAGTGGTTAGGTATTATGACGTTTGAAGGGAATTGGATGGGTATGGTCTGTAGTGCAGGTAGATGGGACTAGGGGAAAAACAAGATGGCGGCACGGACTGGAAGGGCTGAGAGGGGCCTGTTCCGTGCTGTAATTGTTATATGGTATATATGGTTATATTAAGAAAGCACTTCTACAGGTGCCAGTAGAGGGAGTTTGCTGATGGTGTGCATCGTGGATCGCTCGGTTCGGAACTTGAGTGCCCTGGAGCGGGAATAAGACTACAACGTAAGTAAAACTGCCACAGTCTATCATCGGCTTGACCTCCTTTCTATCGAGGGGATCTATCGCAGTCGCTGCCTCAAAAAGGCTGGCAGTATCATCAAGGACCCACATCATCTGGGCCATACACTCATCTCCCCACTACCTTCAAGGTAGAAGGTACAGGAGCTGAGACTGCAACGACCAGTCTGAGGGAATAGCTGCTTCCCCACAGCATCTGGCTTTTTTAAACTCCGGCTCGGACATAACTCTGAAATTAATAGCCCATAATCTGTTTATTGCACTTTATCAGTTGATTTATTCATGCGTGTTGTATTATTTATAGCAGCAGGAGACATTGTTGGTGGAAGTTAGGTGAGTGATTTCTTTAGGTTTGCCTTCATTGAAGTTCCCAGCAATGTGGTAAAATGCCTCGGGGTAAGACATCTGGTGGGTTGTGACCAGGGCGTGCAGCTCCTCAATGCCAGGACGGGGCATCGGCCTGGGTGGAATGTAGACCGCGGTCAGGGATAGATGGAGGGTGAATTCCCTCGGAGTAGAAGGGAGTGATGGTGAGCAGGAGGTTGGACAGGGATGCCAGTCTGACATGAGGCAGACGCTCCCTCCCTCTTTCTTCCTATGATGCAGTTTTACGGTCCATGCAGTGATGGAAGAAACCCCTTTCAGGCTTGTCCGCTGAAATCAGGGGAGCTGGGGTGAGCCATATCTTGTGAAACAGACGCAGAGCATTCCCTTCAGCTCCGTTTGATAAAGCTACCTTCCAGAGAGGGACAGAGGACACAGGGAGAGGGGAGAGATGCAGAGTGAGGGGCCAGAGGGGGAGAAGGAGGGGGTAAGAGGGGGCGGAGGGGGAATAGGGGAAGGGAAGGGGAGAGAGAGGAGAGAAGCCGGGGGAGGGGAGGAGAGGAGAGGAGGGGGGGAGAGGAGGAGAAATGATGGGGAGAGGTGGAGGGGGAAGAGGAGGAGGGGGAAGAGGAGGAGGGAGGGGAGGATGAAGAGAGGGGGGTAGGAGGAAGGGGAGAGGGTAGTGGGGAGCGGGGCAGGGGGGGGTTTTTGGAGCTACGGGCCAGTGGTGGTGCAAGGTAGCGGGGGAAGCGGGCAGTAGGGAGAGGGCAGTGGGTGTGGGATGTGGCAAGTGGGGAGATGGCAGTGGTGAGCGGGCAGCGGGGAGAGGGCAGTGGGAAGCGGAGGCAGTGGAGGGATGGGAAGTGGGGAGCGGGCAGTAGGGGAGCGGGGCAGCGGAGGTACGGGCCAATGGTGAGTGGGCAGCGGGAGAGGGTAGTGGTGAGCGGGGTAGTTTCCTCAGTGGTGTGGGGGGCTGTGGTGAGCGGGCGGCAGCGGGTAGTGGGGAGAGGGCAGTGGTAAGCGGGCAGAGGGGAGAGGGCAGTGGTAAGCGGGGGAGTGGGCAGTGGTGAGCGGGCAGTGGGGAAAGGGCAGTGGTGGAGTGGGCAGTGGTGAACGGGACGTGGGCAGTGGAGGAGAGGGGGAGAGGGCAGTGGTGAGCGGGTGAGAGAGGGCAGTTGGGAAGCGGGGGTGGGGAGAGGAGGGGCAGTGGGGAGAGGGCATAGTGATGAGGGGGGCAGTGGGCAGAGTAGTGAGGGGCGTGGTGAGCGGGCAAGTGGGCAGTGGGGAGAGTGGCAGTGGAGCGGACAGAGGGGAGTGGCGGCAGTGCGTTGAGCGGGGCAGTGGTGAACGGGGGATTGGGAGAGGGGGGCAGTGGGGGAGAGGGCAGTGGTGACGGAAGGTGAGGAGCGGGCATGTGAGGGATGAGGGCGGAGTGGTGCGGGCGTGGGGAGCGGGCAGTGGGGGAGAGGGCAGTGGTGTGCGGGGAGTGGGGAGAGGGCAGTGGGGGAGAGGGCAGTGATGTCGCGTGGCAGTGGGTGAGGGCAGTGGGGAGGTCGGGCAGTGGGAGAGAGGGCAAGTGGGGAGCGGCGTGTGGGAGCTGGGTGTGGGGAGAGCGGCAGTGGGGAGAGGGCAGTGGTGAGCGGGGCAGTGGTGAGCGAGCTGTGGGGATGAGGGCGTGGGGAGTGGGAGTGGGGAGAGTGGGTAGTGTGGAGCGGGGAGTGGGGCAGAGGGCAGTGGGAGAGCGGGGCAGCAGTGGTGAGCGGCAATGGGACGCCCATTCAAACCAAAGGGCTGTGTGTTCAGCAACTTCAAAATTCCAGAGCCTGGGGGGGAGGGTCATCACAGGGAAGGGCTGGGTCCGAATGCAATACTCAGCCTGTTTGCAGGCTCCGCTACAGGGCTCCCGTGTATCGGGGGGCAGTGGTTGGGCGGTGACATCACTCGCACTGGCGTGGAACATAGCGCAGTTCCACAGCGCGAAGCAGACTCCATTGTGACGTCAATACGTCATCAGCCAAAGCAAGATTTTTTTCTACGTTCTTTCAGGATTATTTGATAATTTTGATTAATTACTCGAGAAATAAGCATATATTTTCAGGTGAGATGATTTCGGAGTTGTCCACGGGATAAAATCTCTACAGAATATGTTAAAAAATACCGTTTGAGTTGTCGTTTTTTTCAAGCAGATGTTGATGATACAAAACACCTCAACACACACACTTCCACAACACACACACACACCACACACGCACGCGTACGCACGCACGCACACACACACACACATCCAAGATCATGAGTTTTATAATGTATAGAGATATGATATGATTGAGTCGAAATCAAGTCTTTTAAATTCACATTTCAAAAATGGCTTCACAATTCTGTAGTACTGATTTTCGTATTCCATATTGATATTTGAGAATACATGATGGTTGCTTTGCAAATATACTGATTTTTCAAAAATTCTGTTTCTGTGTAGTGCGTTCTATTGTGAGAAATACCGATTTCCCCCCCAAAAATATGATTGTTTCAGCCCATCAAAATACGGAAAAGCATGGTGAAATTGGCAGCTCAGCTCTGAACTATTCACACACCACTTGTTATTTGAGAATTCAAAACTGTGATTTGTGATCTTGTTTATGAGTCATCATGAACTAGGAATTTAATTAGGATAGGCCCACAGGAGCCGTGGGGAGGTGAAGGAGGGGAGGTGCTGACACTCGACGGTAAGGTTAAAATCTAGCGCGGGCTTGTTTTTCAGAGGCCCACAGGAGCCGTGGAAGTGTGAAGGAGGGGGAGGAGCCGACACCCGACCGGTAAGATAAAAATTCAAAGCGGGGGCTTGTTTTTCCAGTGGCCCAGGAGCCGTTGGAGGAAGTGAAGGAGGGGGAGGAAGCGACATTCGACCGGGTAGGTTAAAATCGAGTCGCGGTGGCTTGTTTTCCAGAGGACCACAGAGCGTTGGAGGAAGTGAAGGAGGGGGAGGAGCGACAATCCGACCGGTAAGGTTTAAAAATCGAGCGCGGGGCTTGTTTTTTTCCAGAGCTTTACCCAAATCCATAACGTTCCATTTGTGAGAAGTGGGGTTTTTTTTGTTTTTTTTTGAGGAAGCGCTGATTGGTGGAAGAGGGGACCCGAGGAAGCAGTGATTGGGTGCAACCCCGGGTTTACAATTTTACATTTCTGCCTTCTGGGAGTGAGGGATTCTGGGACGTTAGGGATTTCAGTATTTAGTAGTAAAGTTTAAAGGATTAAGTTTTTTGTGGTTTTTTTTTAGTAATTTGGGAGTAAGGTATGGCAGTATAGATTGGCCCCGTGTTTGTTCCGCTGCAACATTGGGGAGATCAGGGAGATGGTCAGTGTCCCTGGTGACTACGTTGCAGGAAGGTGGTGTCCAGCTGCAGCTCCTGGCAGACCGCAATTGAACGATTGGACACTGCGGATGGATTCATTATGGGAGCATCACGATGCAGAGAAAGTCGTGGATAGCACGTCCAGTGAGTTGGTACCATCCGCAGGCAAAAGGTAGGAGGACAAGAAGGGACCGGCGATGGCCATAGCCAGCAAAGCAGTAGGCAGGTAGTGCGAGGGAGTCCCTGCGGTTCATCTTCCTCCTAAACAAGGTATGACCATTTTGGATATTGTTTGAGGGGGAGATGGCTCTTAGGGGGAATGCAGCAGCAGCCAGGTTCATTGGCACATGGGTGGCTCTGCAGACTTGTGGGGGGGAAAAAGAGGGGAAGGGCAATAGTAATAGGGGATTCAATTGTCAGGGGAATAGATAGGCGTTTCTGCGGACGCAACGAGACTCCGGATGGTATGTTTGGCCTCCCTGGTGCAAGGTCAGGGATGTCAACTGAACGGCTGCAGAACATTCTGGAGGGGGTGGGTGAACAGCCAGTTGTCGTGGTGCTGTTGGCACCAACGATATAGGTAAAAAAGGGATGCGGTCCCTACAAGGTGAATTTAGGGAGCTCGGAGATAAAACTTAAAGTAGACCTCAAAGGTTAGTAATCTCCGAATACTCCAGTACCTACGGGCCAGTCAGAGTAGAAAATAGGAGGTTAATGCAAATGAATACGTGGCTGAAAAGTGGTGCAAGGGGGAGGGATTCAAATTTTTAGGGCATGGGACCAGTTTGGGGGAGGTGGGGGACCTGGTACAAAACAGGAAGTTGCACCTGGAATGGAATGGAACCAATGTTCTTGGGGAGTGTATGCTTAGTGCTGTCGTGGGGAGATTTAAACTAAATGTGGCAGGGGGATGGGTACAAGAGCAGAGAGGCAGGAGGGTGTAAAATGACGGTAGAAGCATTAGGTAGCAAGGTGAAAGGTTAAAGTGGCAGGCAGACAAAACCAGGGCAAAAATCAAAAGGGCCTCTTTCAGCATAATTGTATAAGGGTAAATGCGTTGTAAAGGACAAGCCTGAAGGGCTTTTGTGTCTCAATGCAAGGAGTATTCGGGTAATAAGGTGGACGAGTGAAGTGCAGATAGATATTAATGATTATGATATAGTTGGGATCACGGAGACATGCTCCAGGGTGACGTAGGTGGGGAGCTGAAATCCAGGGTATTCAATTATTCAGGAGGGATAGAGAGAAAGGAAAAGTAGGGTGTGGGTAGCGTTGCTGGTTAAGAGAGGAGATTTAAAGCAATAGGAAAGGAAGGACATTAGCTTGGAGGATGTGATCGGATATGGGTAGGCTACAAAACACTAAGGGGCAGAAAACGCTGGTGGGTGTTGTTGTACAGGCCAAAAAAACCTAACAGTAGCAGAGAAGTTGGGGAAGGTATCAAAACAGGATTTGAAATGCGTGCGACATAATGGCCAAAACAGTTATAAGGGGTGATCTTCAATCTACATATAGATTGGGTTAATCAAATTGGCAGGGTGTGCTGAGCAGAGGATTTGTTTGGAATGTATGGCGGGATAGTTATCTAAAATCAACATGTAGAGGAACCAACGAGAGAGCCAGGTATTTTAGACTGGGTTTTGAGTATTGAGGAAGGGTAATTAGCCGTCTTGTTGTACGTGCACCTTGGGAAGAGTTGACCATAATATGGTTTGAGTTCTACATTAGGATGGAAGAGTGACATTGTTAATTCAGAAACAATGGTCTGAAACCTTAATGAAAGGTAACTTGAGGGTATGAGGACGTGAATGGCCAAGATTGACTGGCAATTAATTACTTTTAAAAAAAAAAAAAATAAAAAAAAAAAAGGGTTGACGGTGGGGATATATACAATGTGAAAGAATTTTTAAAGACTTGCATGGATGAACTACAAAAATTGTTCATCCCAGTTTGGCAAAAGAATAAATCAGGGAAGGTAGTGCATCGTGGATAACAAGGGAAATCAGGAGGATAGTATCAAAGCAAAGGATGATGCTGGTACAAAGTAGCCAGAAAAGGCAGCATACCATGAGGACTGGGAGAAATTCAGAGACCAGCAGAGGAGGACAAAGGGCTTAATTAGGAAAGGGAAAATTAGATTATGAAAGAAAACTGGCAGGGAACATAAAAAACTGACTGCAAAGTTTTTATAGATATGGTGAAGAGAAAGAGGTTAGTTAAACAAATGTAGGTCCTTGCAGTCAGAAACAGGTTTATGTGAGTTGATCATGGGGAACAAGGATATGGCGGACCATTGATAAACTACTTTGTTTCCGTCTTCACTAAGGAAGACATAATAATCTGCCTGAAATAGCAGGGGATGTGGTCAAAGGAGGATTGATGTGAAATCCCGGTCAGTCGGGAATTGGTGTTGGGTAAATTGAATAGATTAAAGGCCGATAAATCCCCAGGGCCAGATAGGCTGCATCCCAGAGTACTTAAGGAAGTAGCTCAGGAAATAGTGGATGCATTAGTGATAATCTTTCAAATACTCTTTAGATTCTGGGTATTTCCTGGGAATTGGCGGGGTAGCAAATATGTTACCCCTCTTTTTAGAAAGGATGGGAGAGTGGAAAACGGGGAATTACAGACCAGTTAGTCTAACATCGGTAGTGGGGAAACTGCCTAGAGTCAGTTATTAAAGATGGGATCGCAGCACGATTTGGAATAGTGGTGGAAATCATTGGACAAAGGTCAGCATAGGATTTACAAAAGGTAAATCATTGTCTGACGTCTTGTGGAATTTTTCGAGGATTTGTAACTAGTAGCAGTGGATAAGGGAGAACCAGTGGATTGTGGTATATCTGGACTTCCAGAAGGAGAAGGTTTCGACAAGGTCCACATAAGAGATTAGTATACAACTTAAAAAAGCATATGGGTTATTAGGGTTTCAGTATTGATGTGGATAGAGAAATGGCTGGCAAACAGGAAGCAATGAGTAGGAGTAAACGGGTCTTTTCACAATGGCAGGCAGTAACTAGTGGGGATACCGCAGGGTCAGTGCTGGGACCCCCAGCTATTTACAATTTATATTAATGATCTGATGAGGGAATTGAAGGCAATATTCCAAGTTTGCGGATGACAATAGCTGGGGGGCAGTGTTCGATGTGAGGAGGATGCTAGGAGACTGCAAGTGACTTGGATAGGCTGGGAGGTGGGCAAATGTTTGGCAGATGCAGTATATGTGGATAAATGTGTAGGTGGCCAAAAACAGGAAAGCAGATATTATTAAATGGTGGCCGATTAGGAAAGGGTGGAGATGGCAGCGATGACCTGGGTGTCATGGTAACCGTACATTGAAAAGTAGGCATGCCGGTGCAGCAGGCAGTGAAAAAAGCCGATGGTATGTTAGCTTTCATAGCAAAGGATTTGAGTAAGGAGCAGGGAGGTTCTATTCAGTTGTACAGGGTCTTGGTGAGACCACAACCAGGAGTATTGCGTGCCAGTTTTGGTCTCCAAATCTGAGGAAGGACATTATTGCCATAGTGGGGAGTGCAGAGAAGGTTTCACCAGACTGATTCCTGGGATGTCAAGGGGATGTTTATGACAGAAAGACTGGGATAGACTAGGTTATTACTCTCTGGAATTTTAGGAGATTAAGAGGGGATTTATAGAAACTTCCAAAATTTCTTAAGGGGTTGGAAGGCTAGATGCAGGGGAAGATTGTTCCCGAGGTTTGGGGAAGTCCAGGACAAAGGGGTCACAGCTTAAGGATTAAGGGGGGAAATCCTTAAGACGAGATGAGAAAGACTTTTTTCACACGAGAGTGGTGTAGTCTCTGGAACTCTCTGCACAGAGGGGTAGTTGCGGCCAGTTCATTGGCTATATTTAAGAGTGAGTTGGAATGGTGGCCCTTGTGGACTAAGGGGATCAGAGGGTATGAGAGAAGGCAGGTACGGGATACTGTAGTTGGATGATCAGCCATGATATATTGAAATGGCGGTGCAGGCTCGAAGGGCTGAATGGCCTACTCCTGCACCTAATTTCTATGTTTCTATGTTTCTATTATAATAGTATGTCAGTAAAATAGGTAGGTTTGGAAACGATCATAAATGCTTCCATTTTGTTTTGGACTTCAATTTTCTGATGAAATTGAAGTCTCAACTAATGTTAGTATTCACATCACTATTCCATGTTTTGATGAAATTGGTGTGGCTCTTGTGAAGTGAGTTGTTGGGTCAGGAGGTCCATTAAACAGATGTCCTGCACACACTAACACAGTTAGTTATTAACAGGCAATCAAATTAAACACAAAGCATTTTCTAAAATAAGGTAGGTGTTTCTTTACTGCCAAAAAATAAAGTACAGTATTCTTTATTTGCAGTTATTGACATGCTTATAACCTTTTACATACATTTTACAGCAGTACAACTATTTGCAGACGCAATTATTCCCACCCTCTCCACCAATTCCAATATTGGTGGCCTGTGGGGGGGGGGGCTGTCTGGAGCGCTGGTATGGGTTTTTGTGGGTTGCGCTCAGTCCCCTCAAGCCTCATGTGCTGGCTGCTCACTCAGGCTGGTGGGCTGGCAGTTGGGACTCATGGCTATTCCTTGAAATTCCATTTCAAGAGGGTGCAAGGCCACCCAAATTCAAAATCAATTTCCTACCATTTCATGCAGGCAAAGGCCACCTAATTCAAATCCATTTTCTACCATTTCAAGCAGGGTGCAAAGGCACCAATTCAAGTGCAGTTTCTACCACTTCAGCGGGTGCAAGGCCCACCAAATTCAAGTGCAGTTTCATACCACTTCAAGTGGAGGGTGCAAGGCCAAGAATTCAAGTGCTGTACCATACCACTTCAAGCAGGGGTGCAAGGCCACCAAATTCAAGTGCAGTTTCATAACACTTCCAGGCTGGATCCCAACGGCACCAATTCAAGTTGCAGTTTCATACCACTTCAAGCAGGTGCAAGGCACCAAATTCAATGCAGCTTCATACCTTTTCATGCAGGGTGCAAAACAGCCATCCTAACTGCAGTTTCATACCTTTCATGCAGGGTTGCAAGGCCGCCACATTTAATGCTGTTGCATACCATTTCAAGCCGGTGTGAAACCACCAGAAAACTACACAATACTCAAAAAAACAAACAGTTCAGTAGACATTCAGTGGGGGTCAGTTTATTCACTAGCTAAGACATTGTGAATAATGAAGTAGATTTTCAAAAGTCTACAAGAGAGATTTGGGCCATTTGGAAAAGTGGGCTGAAAGATGCAGATGGAGTTTAATGCTGATAAGTGTGAAGTGTTACATCTTGGCAGGACAAATTAAAATAGGGCGTATTGGTAAATGGTTGGAATTGAGGAATGCTGTGGAACAGGGAGATCTTAGGAATAAACTGTGCCATAGTTCCCTGAAAGTGGAATATTGTAGATAGGGTGGGTTAAGAAGAAAGCCTTTGGTGTGCTGGGCTTTATTAATCAGAGACTTTGAATTTAGAAATAGGGCAGATAATGTTAAAATTGTACAAGGCATTGGTATGACCATTTGGAGTATGGTTGTAAATTTTGGTCGTAATTATGGAAAAGGGAATTGTCAAACAAAAATAGATGAGGTTACTAGGAGGAGATTTACTAGAATGTTTGTGCCTGGGTTCACAGCTAACTATGTTACAGAGAAAGGGTGATTGTTAGGTCTTTAGTTTTGGAGCGCAGAAGGTTAAGGGGGGGACTGATTGAGGTCTTTAAAATGATGAAAGGGATTTAGACACGAGTATGACGTGGATATGCTTTCATTAAGGGTAGGGAATATTCAACTTTCATTTACTCAGAGGGTGGTGGCTGTGTGAATGAGCTTCCAGCAGAAGTGGTGGCGGCAGGGCAGGGAATCGATTTTCACATTTAAAAGTAAAGTGGTATGTTTATGGACGGGAAAGGGATTGGTAGGGGTTGGTTTGTGTGCAGGTGATGGACTAGGGGAAAACAAATGGCGGGCACGGACTGGAAGGGGCGAGAGGGCCTGTTTCCGTGTTGTAATTGTTTATATGGTTATATGGCTTATATGGACATTCGTGACCTCTCGCCCTCCCCCATCATGCAGAGACTGAGCACACACGCACTTACGGTTTTATAAAACCCTCCCCCAACCAACCGAAAGGTGTGGCCTTCATGACAGGAGAGTGATTCTCAATTTTTTAAAACATTCATAAACACTTTGATTTTCATTGATGGGAAGGATTCCTTCTGCACCTGCTGTGCGGAGGGGGATGAGTAAGAGGCAAAATAACAGCCGTAAGTGGTAGCGTTTTCTATCTAAAATCAATATAGAGGTGCAAACAGGAAGTCAGCCAAAGAACCCGGAGCCCCCATTTGCAGTAGTGCTTTTCAGGTCAAGCCAATGCCCCCCCCCTGCCACTAATTGCTGTAGTGCCTATTCACTTCAATCCAAAGCAACCCCAGCACCATTTGCAGTAGTGCATTTTCACCTCAAACCATATGCAGCCAGCACCATTTGCGGTTGTGCCTTTTCACTACAATTCAAAGCCCCCCTCCCAGAAGCATTGCAGTTGTTGACATTTTCAACTTCAAGCCAAAGCCTCCCAAGCCTCTCTTTTGTAGTAGTGCCTTTTACTTCAAACCCAACATTATTTTTCATTTTCAAACCACATTAAGGGCCATCACAGTTGGGAGTAGCCTGTGTCCAGTGCTATTCAGAGTTCGGAGAGACGTTTAAACTCCGTCTCGGAGGGTCAAGTATCGATGGTTTCCTCCTTTTGCAGAGGGACTGAGTGAGACATCACGTTACTGGATGTATAGTCCCTCCCCCTTCCTCCAGCAGGGGCAGCAGAGAGAATGGGGAAATTAGTTAAAACATTAATCTCTTGATGTTCATGATGGGAAAATTCTGTTCAGGAAGGCGGAAGGGGGGCTCCTGGGCGAGCTGGCCAAAATGACGGCCGTAGGGTAGGCGGCGTACTCTCGGAAATCACAGCACAGTGCGCCAATATCCGTGTTTCAAGATCAGACTTTTAGTATTATAAGATATGTTTCTATTAAGATCCCACCTACATCCTTCTAAACTCCGTGAATACAAGCCTGAGGTCTTTACAATCTTTCTCAAATGACAGTCACGCCATCCAGGGATAATCTGCTGTACTGACGCCAACTTTCAGTGACCGGGGTACAAGCGGCGACCAGGTCTCGCTTGCACCTCCCTTAACCACATTGAGATAATAAGGGACGTGAGGGAAAGTATAGCAAATCAAAGAAGAAGTTCAAGTTTAGCGGGAAGCGAAGAGGTAGGGTTATGTTTTAAAGAGCAAACCAGACACATAACTAAAAATACAATTGGGGGAGGAAAAAGATGAGGTTATGAAGGTAAGCTAGCAAGGATATAAAGGAGGATAGGAAATGCTTCTTCAGGTAGTTTGTGACGAGAGGAAAAAAAAAAAAAAAATTAGTTAGCCCAAAGTTGGACCTTGAAGCCAAAAAGGTGTATTTATTATGGGGAACAAGGAAATGGCAGATGG
>CM069138.1:96678226-96726150 GCA_035221665.1 Okamejei kenojei
ATTTGCTTGGACATGTAATTATTAAACCCAACCACAGATAGTAGTTAGTGATGAATCTTCAAAGGTAATGGGACCCAATGAAATTGAATGATTTTTCACACCATTACATGGACCCATATCTTATATAAAATGGGTAAAGAAAAAAAAGCACTCTATATCACCCACATTTAAAGTGTGCAAAATCGTCCTCGGGTGGGATTGCAATGGGATCAACCCAGGGCAGCAATTCAGCTTACATATTATACAGTAGCAGGTTATTTTGTACTACACAGAAATAAAATGGGATTAAAAGAGGTAGAACAAAGTGAGACGAGGTATTAAAAGGTATTGTTATTCCTTCATTTACTTTGCTCCAGATCAGAAAGACCAGAAAAGTTGTGCTCTCACTTTGGGTACAACCTGACACAAAGCTTCAGCATAGCATAGAGGGTCTTATAATAAGCCCAATTATAGTTATGTCTCAGATTCATTTAAATGATGCTGTTGTGTGTTGTGTTCGTTCTTAAGTCTTTAACCAGTTTAAGCTACATCAAGAGCGGAACAAAAATTTGATATTGTGGGCATTCAGTAAATCTCAAATGGTGGGGAAGAGGCAAATAGGTGGAAGGGGAAAAGGTAAGGCCTGCGGAACAAGAAAGATTCTAAGTAGGATGTGGCAAAAAGTATTATGGGGGATTCTGCGCTCGCCACATGATCGCCACATGGTCGCCACAATGTTCGCTGGTGTTCTCTGGTGAGTCTCCTTCATGGTGCGAGGAGTATCCGCCATTGTGGGAACTAGTCGTGGCCTCAGTATGTTGGCCGTAAATTTTTCAACATGTTGAAATTTTTCTGCGACCAAAAATTGGACGCCATGGAGGGAAATCGATAATCCTGTAAGCCGTAGGTGCAGTTGTAGTGGGATCGCCATGGTGGGTCTATTAGTCGGGGTAGTCATGGTAGTTTTAGGTAATCGCTTGCTGACTGGTCATTTTTTATTGGCTCATTGGGGGAAACATAAAAAAACGTAAGCAGAATTTTCAGAACAAGGTATAACTGGACTGTAATGTTACAATCCCGCCGAACTCACCATGCCGTGTATCTCAGCTTATTAAAAGTTGTACCTGTTTTCTTAAGTTCTACCCCCCTCCTTCTCCCCCCCCCCACCTCTCTCCCCCAATTCACCCCACAACTTCCCCCGTCTTCTCCCCTCCCCTTCTTGCCCCCCTTCTATCCCCGATTCTCCCGCTTCTCCCCCTCTTTCTCTCCCCCCCTTCTCCTCCCCCCGTTCTGCCCCCCCTTTCTTCCCCCCCACCTCCCCCCCCTTTCCCCCCACCTTCACCCCCCCATTTCTCCCCCCCATTCTCCCCTCATTCTCCCCCCGTTTTCCCCCCCCTTTTCTCCCCCCCCTATTCTCCCCCCCATTCTTCCCCCACCATTCTCCCCCCCCCCCCCATTTCTGCCCCCCCATTCTCCCCCTCCCCATTCTTCCTCCCATTCTCCCCCCTTCATTCTCCCCCCCCCCCATCTCCCCCCCCCCCCCCCCCCCCCCCCCCTATATAAAGGGACTTACGTTCACTGTGCTAGCCGTCTTATCCTTCCTGTTCATCGCTGTATGGTGTCAGTATCAACCTGACTTATGCACCGTTGTTGAATTTTCAGACAGAGCTCCCAGCTATCCGTGGCTGTTGCCAGCCAGTCCGGCTGAAAATCCCCACCAAGTGGGGACAGGCCCTTTAGTCATGGATCATAGAGTTATACAGCCTGGAAACAGTTGCCTTTGGTGCACCACGTTATGCCAATCTACCTGTGATCCTATTTGTCCGTTTTTCAGATTGTATTCTTCCTATGCCTTTTTTATTTTTTTTTTTTGTGTGCAATAATGGTTAAGAAATGCACAACATACATAAGGAACGTGATATTATTATCATTTACATACAGCACAGAATCAGATCATTCAGGGACTATTAGGTCCAGTCCAATATTCAAACAAGAATGTAGACTCCTTCAACTCTCATTTATCTACTTCTACCAATATGCACTCTTCGAGAAGACCACAGTGCGAATCTTATTTCTCTTTAATGGATATTATGTATTTTGCTGAAGGGAAGCAAATTGACGGGTATAACTAACATGACAAAAAACATGCCACACCAAAAATACTACTAGAATGACACTGTGCTGCACAGACCTTTGAGGAATTATAGATGAGAATTACAGCCTTAACTATTCAGAAATCTTGCAAACAACATGCCACCTTAACCCCCCCCCCCCCGTACCAAGGCTGGAGAATGGGGAAACTTGAGGATTTCCTTGCAGTGGTGGTTGGATGCTTCCTTCCTTTTAAGAAACATTTGTTGAAGAAAAACTGAATGCATCTTCAAAGATGTGTGCAAAATGCACCATGAGGGTGGAGCAAAGATTCATATGGAATTGTCACTTTAGATTTGGAGTACCCTTTGTGGAATATTGTGGTCCAATATATTACAGCAGTCCTTCACCCATGACCATGAGTTCTAATTGCCAGAGGACTAAAAACAATATCTCTTGAATGACTCTCAAACACATGCCCTAAATATCAAGCCTCCAATGGAGTCATTTGTGGGCTCAGCTCAGCCCAGAACTCTGTCCATGGTGCTGGTGTTTTCCAGGCGCAGTTTTGTGGTTGCTGGTCATTGCTTCTCATGGTAGGTCTGCCTGTGACAGGGATGGATTGGCCCTTGGAGCAGGACGTTGCGCCACAGCATCTACAGTTAGGAAAACTCAAAAAAATTGCAAGGGGTCATATTGCCTGAGTTTGCCTTTCATAATCTTTGGGCCACTTGGAAATTACTAAAAACAAGCTCCAAAACCTGGACAATAATTACGTTATTTAAATCATCATCACTGAATCAATAAGGACCTGCCTAAAGAAGGCATTTTTTGGCAGTGTAATGAAAGATATAAAACAAAAATAAACTTTGAGCCTAATCAGTTTGAGCTTGTCTGCTTCCAGATCTGATGTTTGGTTGATGACTACTCTCGGTGGCTGCAGGGTGTCAAAGCATTTTTCAGTGTCTTACATGCATCGCCATTTTTTAACATTCTTTCTTACTTTTAAAAGCTGTTGGTTTGGGTTTTGAGCCTTGGAGAAAACACAGCAAATGAAAGGGAAGTGAGGACAGTTGGAGAAAGTGGGTAAGTTAAGCATTGCTGCCAGCTCGCAAAATGTAGCAGTAAGATAGTCTCCTTGAGGCAAACTGAAAGCCCTACACTCCACCTACTCCCTCAGCAATAGGGCCTCCTTCAACTCCACAACATTGTCCCTCCAAACCCACACCCCCAATTATTCCTTTCCACCCAACTACCATCTCTACCCATCAGGATTCAGTACCTGCAGCCATAATTGTTACTGGGTTATTAGAACCTACCATGGTAGTACCTTCCATATTCTCTACATGACCTTTTCAAATTCTCTTCCTCCATTGTGGCTTACTGGTTGGAGTTACTCTTGGCAAAACAGCTGGCTATCCTTCATCCCCCTGTTGCCTGCAGCTTGCCCCAATCTTTTTTTTTTCCACTACACCAACTACCATGAAGAGTATAAATATCATGATCTTGACATGTTTAATGTGTGAGTGTTTGGTAGGTCATATCAAAGGAAATTTAAAAAATTAAACACAATGGTGATTCTGAGTCGTAGAAATAGGCCAGACCAATTTTGGGTGCGAATTGTTTTCCTGTGAGAAATATAGTGAAACCAGATATTCTTTTTGGCAATAGAATAATTTTCAATCACCATGACTGATATTAGAAGAGGACAAGATTTTAGATGATTTAGATAAAGGTTTTTTAAAGTTATGGTTAGAAGATGGCACAGAGGGATGTTGAGCAGCTTCTCCATAATTGGAAGATCAAAACTGAGAAGCCCAATTACAAGTTTTCCAATAAATCCATCGGGTTAGGAAACTGTTAGATAAAGGCAGCATCCATTTGTTCATTTGCTTCAGCCATCTATCACGAGAAATGGTTGAGGTAAATAACTTAATGCTTTCAAAAAGGGGGGAATAGATTATGCAAGAGAATAATGGGAAAGGTCAGAAACCCTTGGAAGCTAAGATAACTCAAAACGTTTTGGAGAAGGGAGCAGGTGGACATTACATGCATAAACAGAGAAGTTGAGTTGAAAGGTCTGTTTCTATGTAATATGGCAAGACCAACACTTCAATATAATAATTACAAAAGTAGATTTTAGTAGCCATTGTGCATCACCTTCACAAAGGAACTGGAAGGAATGCGGAGGAAAATAAGTGTAATGAAAATTCTGTTCAGGGAAGCAACAACAGTTGTGAGTTCTGATTTGGATTACACAGAGCGATATTGGAGCACATCGAAGAATCAATTACTGAGAAGCCATTTATGTTTTCCAATAGATCCAGGCGTATGGTTGAGAGAGAAGTATGTTCACAAAGGTGAAAAGAAAACTTTGCCAAAAACACACAGTTGGTCCTCCAGCAGCACCCTCTACAGCCATACTCTATCTTTCACTATACTTATATTGATCACAGCATCATTCACTAAAAACCGGGTTTGCAAAATATTGGGATCTCTTCTCAGCTTGAAGGCTTCCCTTTGTTTAAGGATAGTGAATGCTTCTGAGATGCAATTAAGATGTATTACCTTACATTTTGTGGAGCCGGAGAGTAAGAGATTTATACATCCCCGGACCCAGAAGGAATTTGTGGTCTAGTATGACCTAGAACCATCTATCTCCACTGAAAAAACACTCAAAACCACCCATTCCTCAATCACTTGTTTGCTTATCAGTGAGTCATCCTGGGTGTGATGTCTCTCTGTGATGGTCTGAGTTGCCGAATTTCCAGTCAAGCGGTAACTGTTTTCTGCCTCCTACAGCTGATAACAATATAAATGTTTCATATGTTCATGTTCCTAAGGTCCATGAGCAGAATAAGACCATTTTGGCCCAACAGGGGTTTCTACTCCTCCATTCAATGATGGCTGTCTATTTCCTTCTCAACCCCATTTTCTCCCGCCGTCTCCCCATAAACCCGACACGCTGAACTAATAAGAATCTGTCAATCTTATTAAAATATCCATTGGTTAGGCCAGTGCACGCAAGGTCCTGAGGGAAGTAGGAGTCAAAGGGCAGGCACAAAGGAGGCAATTAAAATAACTGCCAATGCCGCCGAACGGAGCAGTCACTGGCTGTGGGGACTGAAGACGAAAAGATGCTGTCTGGGGCTTTGCCACGTGACCATCTAGAGGTAACAATAAAGACACATCCAGCTCTGATCAACTGTGGTGGGCCTGCCCTCGACTGAGGGTGTCTTGGTGATTTAAAAGGAAGGCAGGGGGGACCCCCGAATCCCCCAGTGACGTTGAGGTACACAACTGAAGATGGTGTTCTGATTGTTAGCAAAATTCACCTATGTGGTCATGCCAAGAATGTCAATTGTAGTGTAATCTTAGGATTGTAACACCCAGTCCTACTAATCAATCTGACATCTGGATCAAACCAGTGACCGCTGCGAAATGGCAGCAAACAAAACCAGGGAAAGACCTAGTGACGGCCTGGAGAGACTGCGGCCGGGAGGGAATAGGACCCACCGGGGCTGCAATGGGCTAGCTCCTCATGCCAGCAGGATCCATCGCTAATCAGCATTTTGGATCCCACCCACATATAGCTACGAAAAATACAAGATGAAGAATACCCTTGAGTCTGCGAGAGCGGGGGGTGGACAGAATGACTCATCGAAGACCACACGGCAACAGTCTAGGACCGGGAATCGATATGAAATATTACTAGCCACAGCAATTGACAGAAGCAGCAGCACCGGCAGGACATAAGTTACGATGGTTGTATCTGTGGCTGGAAAGGATAAGATTAGAGAAGGGTCTCAAGATCTACCCAGGCAGAAAAAGTGCCTGATTTGGGGCTCTCGCATTCCCCCCCCCCCCCCCACCATTACTTTCTAGGGTAGGCCAAATCCAGTCGAGTGAAGCCCAGTGGCAGGATAGCCACCACAAGTCCACAGGGGTTATCACCCACCCCTGGCGAAGTGAACCCAAGTACAGTCCCACCAAGGACAACTAAGTCCAGGCCCAACCAAGCCACAGTCAGCAAAGAAACGGTTAGATTTTTTAGAGAGAAAAAATGGAAGGGAAAAAACCTCAAATTTGTGGCCTAAATCCTGCCAGAGGAAAGAGTAGGAGACCGTTAACTGACCTCATCATCTTCTCGACGGATTGAAGGAATGTGTGGAAAGGAAAAAACTGGAGAAGGAAGGGAGGAAACCATATACAAATGTGGGGCGGGAGTTTTGGGGTGAAGGTCGTGGAAACACAGAAGGAACCAGCACTCCAGTACATGTCCAGGAGGGGCAGCAGGGGAGATCAAAAAGACTGGTGAAAGAAAGCAGCTGAGAAAACAGTGGAGAGGAAGGCCACAGGGCAGAAAGGAAAGGACTCAAGGCACTGAAGGCAGAAATAAAGCAACGCCTTCCTGGCAATCTGCGAAGTAGCAGAAATGACTGAGAAAGTAACACCAGAAAGGAGAAAGAACGGGCGAGGACAAGTTTTACAGAGTCCATATAAGTTTGTCAAAAGCCTCTTTGTCAGAGAAGAGCGGGATCCTGAGAGTACATGTAAGGGAACTGGAGGAGCACCTGATGAAGACGTACTCTGACAACAATGAGGCATGAGCCAGTACCATTCAGATGACTTGCCACCTATCCCACCCACCTGAGCACCTGATGGACAACAAGGGCAATCTACATGGAAAGGAGGCGGAGGAACACAGTCAAACGGGCAAGAACAGCATTTCAGCCAGGGCCAATGGCATTCCATACAGGCTCTTATAAGAAACACCCCTGGTGCCCTGAAATACCTTTGCAAAGTTAATGAAAGTTGGCACTATGGGGGAGGAAGATCATACTATGGCATGGCGCAAGGGGCAGGAAGGGATCTTAAATCCCACAAAGAAAAGAACTCCTAATTCTGCCAGATCAGCCTGCTGAATGTGGAAGGAAGATCTTCTTTGGTGTTGTGGCCCAAAGACTCTCCAGCATTTTTGCAGAGCAACAACTTTATTGACACGTCAGTGCGAAAGCGGGGTTGTGCGTTGGTTTCTCTGGTATGTCTCTGGAAACTTGCCCAGGGTGCCGTTGGTGAGAGGGGGGGAGTACCTGGAGCTGTGAGTACAAAAACACATCGCGGGGCTTGGCTTTCACAGAGGCCCAGGGAGCCGTTGGTGAGAGGGGGAGTACCTGGATCTGTGAGTCTACATCTCTCTCCAATCGGCAACGTTCCATCTCACTTCCAGGTGGTGAGAAGAAAAATCTGGTTGACTCTCAGCCTCTGATTGGTGGAAGAGACCCGAGGAAGCAGCTGATTGGGTGCAACCCCGGGTTGACAATTTTACATTTCTGCCTTCTGGGAGTCAGGAGGGATTCTGGGAGTTATAAGGGATTCTGGAGTTAGGGATTCTGGGAGTTCTTAGGGACTATGGGAGTTAGGGATTCTGGGAGTTAGGATTCTGGGAGTTTAAGGATTCAGTATCGGGGGGGGGGGGGGGGGGGGGGGGGGGGGGGGGGTAGTAGTAAAGTTTAAAGGAGCGAGCGACAAGTTTTTGTGTTTTTTTTTAATATTTAATACAGACTAATTTGGGAGTAAGGTATGTCAGTGGGGAGATTGGCCCCGTGGTTTGTTCAGCTCCCAGCAAACATGTGGGAGATCAGTCAATGATGGTCGTCTGTGTCCCTGGTGGATACGTTTGCAGGAAGTGTGTCTCGCTGCAGCTACCCAGGCCTGCATGACCGCTAATGAACGATTGGAATTGCGGCTTCTGGATTCATACTGGAGCATCCACGATGCGGGAGATTCAAAGTCGTGGATTAGCACGTACAGTGAAGTTGGTCACATGCCCCTCTGCAAAAGGTAAGAGGACAAAAAGGGAACGGGTGGCCAATAGCCAGCAAAGCAGTAGGCAGGTAGTGCAGGGTCCCCCCTCCCCTGCGGTCATCTCCCTCCTTAAACAGGTATACCATTTTGGATACTGTTGAGGGAGATGGCTCATCAGGGGAATGCAGCAGCAGCCAAGTTCATGGCACCATGGGTGGCTCTGCAGCACATGAGGGGGGAAAAAAGAGGAAGGGCAATAGTAATAGAAAATAAAAGAAATAATATAAAAAATAAAATAAATAGATTCAAAATAAGAATAAATAGAAAAATAAATAGATGAATAAATATAGAAATAAATAGATATAAAATATAAAAATTAATAAAATAGAAAAAATATAGAATATAAATTAATAGATAATAAGAATAGAATAAAAAATAATAATTGAAAAAAAAAAAAAAATAGAAAATAGAAATAATAAAAATAAAAAAAAAATAAAAATAAATATAAAAATAAAATAGAAAAAAAAAAATAATAGATAAAAAAAAAGAAATAAAATAAATAATAAAATAATAGAAATAGAAAAAGAAATAATAGAATAGAATAAAAATAAATAAGAATAGAAAAAATAAATAAAAAATAATAGATTAGAATTAAATAATAATAGAAAAAAAAAATTAAAACTATTAGAAAAATAAAAAAAAAAAAATAAATAGATAATTGTAAAAATAGAAAATAGATAAATAATAAAATAAAAATAGAAATAAATGAATAAATATAAAAAAATAATATATAAAAAAATAAAAAAAAAATAGAAATAAAAATAATGAAAAAAATAAATAGATAAATAAATAAAAATAAAAAATAAAATAAAATAAATAGTCAAAAAATAATAGAAAATAAATAGATAATATAAAATTGAAAATAAAAAATTAGGACTTAATAATAAAATAGAAAATATAAATAAATAATAAAATAAATAGAATAGATAGGCGTTTCTGCGGCCGCAAAAAACGAGGACTCCAGGATGGTATGTTGCCTCCCTGGTGCAAGGGTCAGGGATGTCACTGAACGGCTGCAGAACATTCTGGAGGGGGGAGGGTTGAACAGCCAGTTGTCGTGGTACATGTTGGCACCAAATCGATATAGGTAAAAAAAGGGATGAGGTCCTACAAGGTGAATTTAGGGAGCTAGGAGATAAACTTAAAAGTAGGACCTCAAAGGTTAGTAATCTCCGGATTACTACCAGTACCACGGGCCAAGTCAGAGTAGAAATAGGAGGATATTGCATAAATTGAATACGTGGCTTGAAAAGTGGTGCAAGGGGGAGGGATTCAAATTTTTAGGGCACTGGGACCAGTTCTGGGGGAGGTGGGACCGGTACAAAACAGGACGGTTTGCACTGGAATGGAAGGGAAACCAATGTTCTTGGGGGAGTGTTTGCTAGTGCTGTCGGGGAGGATTTAAACTAATGTGGCAGGGGGATGGGTACAAGAGCAGAGAGGCAGGTGCCGGGTGTAAAATGAGGGTAGAAGCAATAGGTAGCAAGGTGAAAAGTAAAAGTGGCAGGCAGACAAAACCAGGGCAAAAATCAAAAAGGTGCCACTTTTCAGCAAAATTGTTATAAGGGGTAATTGCGTTGTAAAGACAAGCTGAAGGCTTTGTGTCTCAATGGAAGGAGTATTCGTAATAAGGTGGACGAGTTGAACGTGCAGATAGATATTAATGTTTATGATATAGTTGGGATCACGGAGACATGGCTCCAGGGTGACGTAGGCTGGAGCTGAACATCCAGGATAATTCAATATTCAGGAGGGATAGAGAGAAAGGAAAAAGGAGGTGGGTAGCGTTGCTGGTTAGAGAGGAGATTTAACGCAATGGAAGGAAGGGACATTAGCTTGAGGATGTGGAATCGGTATGGGTAGAGCTACAAAACACTAAGGGGCAGAAAACGCTGGTGGGTGTTGTGTACAGGCCACCTAACAGTAGCAGTGAAGTTGGGGATGGTATCAAACAGGAAATTAGAAATGCGTTGCGACATAAGGCAAAACAGTTATAATGGGTGACTTCAATCTACATATAGATTGGGTGAATCAAATTGGCAGGGTGCTGAGGAAGAGGATTTTTTGGAATGTATGCGGGATAGTTATTCTAAATCAACATGTAGAGGAACCAACGAGAGAGCAGGCTATTTTTAGAACTGGGTTTTGAGTAATGAGAAGGGTAGTTAGCCGTCTTGTTGTACGTGCCCCCTTGGGCAAGAGTGACCATAATATGGTTACTTTTCTTCATTAGGATGGAGAGTGACATTGTTAATTCAGAAAACAATGGTTCTGAACTTAAAGAAAGGTAACTTTGAGGGTATGAGACGTGAATTGGCCAAGATTGACTGGCAATTAATTCTAAAAGGGTGACGGTGGATTATACAATGGAAGACATTTAAAGACTGCATGGATGAACTACAAAAATTGTTCATCCCAGTTTTGGCAAAAGAATAAATCGGGGAAGGTAGTGCATCCGTGGATAACAAGGGAAATCAGGGATAGTATCAAAGCAAAGGATGATGCGTTACAAAGTAGCCAGAAAAAGCAGCATACCAGAGGACTGGGAGAAATTCAGAGACCAGCAGAGGAGGACAAAGGGCTTAAAATTAGGAAAGGAAAAATAGATTATGAAAGAAAACTGGCAGGGAACATAAAACTGACTGCAAAAGTTTTTATAGATATGTGAAGAGAAAGAGGTTAGTTAAAACAAATGTAGGTCCCTTGCAGTCTGAAACAGGTGAGTTGAATCATGGGGAACATAGGATATGGCGGGACCGATTGAATAACTACTTTGGTTCCGTCTTCACTAAGGAAGACATAAATAATCTGCCGGAAAAATAGCAGGGGACCGTGGGTCAAAGGAGGAATTGAGTAAAATCTCAGGTCAGTCGGGAAGTGGTATTGGGTAATTGAATAGATTAAAGGCGATAAATCCCAGGGCCAGATAGGCTGCATCCCAGAGTACTTAAGGAAGTAGCTCAGGAAATAGTGGATGCATTAGTGATAATCTTTCAAAATCTTTAGATTCTGGAGTAGTTCCTGAGGATTGACGGGTAGCAAATGTAACCCCTCTTTTTAAGAAGGGAGGGAGAGAGGGGAAAAACTGGAAGGGGAATTACAGACCAGTTAGTCTAACATCGGTAGTGGGGAATACTGCTTAGAGTCAGTTATTAAAGATGGGATAGCAGCACATTTGGAAAGTGGTGAAATCATTGGACAAAGTCAGCATGGATTTACGAAAGGTAAATCATGTCTGACGAATCTTGTGGAATTTTTCGAGGATGTAACTAGTAGCGTGGATAAGGGAGAAACCAGTGGATGTGTTGTATATCTGACCTTCCGGAAGGCTTTCGACAAGGTCCCACATAAGAGATTAGTATACAACTTAAAGCATACGGTATTAGGGGTTCAGTATTGATGTGGATAGAGAACTGGCTGGCAAACAGGAAGCAAAAGAGTAGAGGGTAAAACGGGTCCTTTTCACAATGGCAGGCAGTGACTAGTGGGGGTACCGCAGGGCTCAGTGCTGGGACCCCAGCTATTTACAATATATATTAATGATCTGGATGAGGGAATTGAAGGCATATCTCCAAGTTTGCGGATGACACTAAGCTGGGGGGCAGTGTTTAGCTGTGAGGAGGATGCTAGGAGACTGCAAGGTGACTTGGATAGGCTGGGTGAGTGGGCAAATGTTTGGCAGATGCAGTATAATGTGGATAAATGTGAGGTTATCCACTTTGGTGGCAAAAACAGGAAAGGCAGACTATTATTTAAATGGTGGCCCGATTAGGAAAAGGGGAGATGCAGCGAGATCTGGGGTGTCATGGTACACCAGTCATTGAAAGTAGGCATGCAGGTGCAGCAGGCAGTGTTAAAAAGCGAATGGTATGTTAGCTTTCATAGCAAAAGGCTTTGAGTACAGGAGCAGGGAGGTTCTACTTCAGTTGTACAGAGTCCTGGTGAGACACCACACCTGGAGTATTGCGTACAGTTTTGGTCTCCAAAATCTGAGGAAGGACATTTTATTGCCATAGAGGGTGTGCAGAGAAGGTTCACCAGACTGATTCCTGGGATGTCAGGACTGTCTTATGAAGAAAAGACTGGATAGACTTGGTTTATAACTCTCTGGAATTTAGGGAGATTGAGAGGGGATCTTATAGAAACTTACAAAATTCTTAAGGGTTGGACAGGCTAGATGCAGGAAGATTGTTCCCGATGTTGGGGAAGTCCAGGACAAGGGGTCACAGCTTAAGGATAAGGGGGAAATCCTTTTAAGACCGAGATGAGAAAGACTTTTTTTCACACAGAGAGTGGTGATGTCTCTGGAACTCTCTGCCACAGAGGGTAGTTGAGGCCAATTCATTGGCTATATTTAAGAGTGAGTTGGATGTGGCCCTTGTGGCTAAGGGGATCAGAGGGTATGGAGAGAAAGGCAGGTACGGGGATACTGAGTTGGATGATCAGCCATGATCATATTGAATGGCGGTGCAGGCTCGAAGGGCTGAATGGCCTACTCCTGCACCTAATTTCTATGTTTCTATGTTTCTATGCAAACGTCATCTGGCACCAGATACAAACTGCCAAGAAGGAAAAGAGAGATCTGCATGTGGTTTTCTTAGCTCTTGCCAATGCCTTTGGTTCGGTGGCCCATGAGACTCTTTGGGCAGCATTTAATTTCTTCCAGGTCCCAGAGGTCATCACAAAGCTGGTAAAAGCTTACTTCCAGGACCTCCAGTTCTGCGTCACAACACAGGACAACACCACCGCCTGGCAGCACCTTGAGGTAGGCGTAATGGCAGGCTGTACCATTTCTCCTCTGGTTTTCACCATGGCAATGAAGCTCATCATTCGAGCATCATGATGGGTGGTCGGAGGGGAACGCTTGAAGAGTGGGCTGCGTCTTCCTCCAATCAGGGCGTACATGGATGACATGACCACAATAACAACAACAAAAGCATGCACCAAACGCCTGCTGGATAAACTCCAGGAAAACATCAAATGGGCACGAATGGAGATTAAACCCTGCTGATCCTGCAGTATTTCTATCGTCAAAGGCCGGCTCACTGACGAAAGGTTCCGCATCAATAATGAGGTAATACCAATTGTCCTGGAGAAGTTTGTCAAAAGCCTCGGGCGATGGTACACCGCATACCTCAAGGATGCAGAGCAGGTGGAACAACTCAGGCAAGATACAATCAGTGGCCTCAAGCAAATCAACAACACTGCTCTCCCAGGGAAGCTGAAGCTTTAGTGCCTTCAATTCGGACTATGCCCCGACTCATGTGGCCAATTACCATCTACGAGGTCACTTTATCCCATGTCAACCAGCTGGAGAGACTGGTGAACTCACAAGTGAGGAAGTGGCTTGAGCTACGAGATGCCTCAGCAGCATAGGGCTCAATGGGAATGGAGCCCTCTCACTGCCAGTCTCAAGCCTGGTGGAGGAATACAAATGTGCCAAAGCGAGGCTGGACATGACACTAACAGAATCCCGGGACCGAAATAATAAGAGGTGTCGCTCCAACCCTAGCAACAAGGAGGAAATGGACTCCAGCGCATAGTACTGGACGCAAAATCCGCCCTCCAACACCGGGACATAGTGGGCCATGTCCAACAAGGCTGAGGGGGCTTTGGCCTGGGAGCAATGAAACCTACCTGGCAAAAGGCTACTCCAGCTGAACGTCGGCACCTGGTGGTGGAGGAGGTGCGCCACCAGGAAGAAGCAGCCAGGTGTGCCAAAGCCATATTCCAAGCCAAACAAGGCCGCTGGATGATGTGGGATGGTGTTGAGAGGAGGTAGATCACATGGAGAGAGCTGTGGAGCATGGAGTCTAATAAGTTGCTTCATTATCAGAGCCACATATGACGCCCTTCCCTCTCCCACAAACCTAAATCTTTGGCTGGGAGAGGATCCAGCCTGCCCCCTGTGTGCAGTTCCAGCAAACCTCAAGCACATCCTGGTCGGTTGTAAGGCCAGCCTAACACAAGGCAGATACACCTGGTGACACAACCAGGTGCTGAGGTGTTTGGCAGCTGAACTCGAGTGCAAGAGAGTTACCACCAATGCCATGCCTATCAATGCCCAGATAACATTCCCGCAAATACCATCCTTCATCCGGGAAGGAGAGAAACGGAGGACTAACCCCTCGCCTCTCAACTCATGCCCACTGAACGCAGCCAGGGACTGGGAAATGCGTGTTGGCCTAGGCCAAAGGCTTTTGTTCCCAGTTGAAATCGCAGTTACCAACCTGCGACCAGATCTCGTTCTCTGGTCCAACTCCTGTCAGCGTGTTTTCATCATTGAGCTGATGGTCCCCTGGGAGGAGGCTGTGGACGAGGCTTATGAAAGGAAAAAGATTTGATATTCAAACCTTGCAGCAGAAGCAGAGGAGAGAGGTTGGAGGGTAAGGGTGTGTCCAGTGGAGGTGGGGTGCAGGGGCTTTGTAGCCAGTTCCACCGCAAGGCTCCTGAGGGAAGTAGGAGTCAAAGGGCAGGCACAAAGGAGGGAAATAAAATAACTTGCCAATGCCGCCAAACGGAGCAGTCACTGGCTGTGGCTGAAGAGGAAAGATGCTGTCTGGGCTGCCACGTGACCATCTAGAGGCTAACAATAAGACACACACCCAGGTCTGATCAACCTGTGGTGGGCCTGCCTCGACTGAGGGTGTCTTGTGATAAAAGGCCGAAACACCCAGTGACGTTGAGGTACACAACTGAAGATGTGTCTGATTGTAAGCAAAATTCACCTAGTGGTCATACCCAAGAATGTCAATTGTAGTGTAATCTTAGGGATTGTAACACCCAGTCCTACTAATCAACCATTGATTTGGCCTCCACAGCCATCTGTGGCAATGAATTCCAGAGATTCACCACCATCTGACTAAAGAAATTACTTCTCATCTCTTTTCTACAGTTACATCCTTTAATTCTGAGGCTTTGGCTTCTGGACCTAGACTCTCCCAATAGTGGAAACATCCTCTCCACATCCACTCTATCCAGGCCTTTCACTATTCGGTAAGTTCAAATGAGGTCCCACCTTATCCTTCTAAACACCAGCGAGTACAGGCCCAGTGCTTTTAAATGTGCATCATATGTTAACTCAATCATTTTTAATTTATACCAGCACATTTGAGAACCAGTTTCTTTCACATGTGAAGACCATTGATATATTGGATCTAGGCAATGTTGCAGAATTTAAAGTTATTGTCTTTCGAAAAGAATGGTCTTTCCTGACTACTGGAGACACAAATATAACTTTGGGACAATAAATATTAAAGTCACCTATATTTTATTTTGTTATATGAGACTGATAACTTTAGTTAGACAAGCTATTTTCTGGTCCTATGTCATTCATGTCACAGCACATATCAAATAATCTCAACAATCTGTCCATAGAATTATAATAAACATAAAATGAATATACAATTATTTTACAAAATAAGTTGACACACTAGGAAATAAATAAGTTAATTTAACTTCTATTATGACAGATACAATGGAGATGTATTTATGAGACTGCATATGTAAGTGAAAAGAACATTATTTTTTATTGGCCTTACTCTGGGAATGAAGGAAGCCCAGGACAGAAATGTCAGTGTGGGAATGGGAAGTGGAGTTAAAGTGGTTAGCAACCAAGAGATACAGTAAGAGTAGGCAGACTGAGCTCAAGTATTCAATGAAATAGTCATCGAGTCTTTGCTCTGTCTTACCAAGGTAAAGGAGGCCACATTGGGAACACTGGATGCAGTAGATGAGGTTAGAGGGAGTGCACGTGATCTTCTGTCTCACCTGGAAGGACTGCTGGGTCCCTGGATGGATGTGAGTGAGGAGGGATAGGGACAAGTGTTTCATCTCCCTCCAGTGTTGCAAGGAAACATGAATGAAGGGGATAGATTGGATGGGAAGGGGTGAGCGAACCAAGGGGGTGATTGTTGCTGTAGGCAGAAAGGAGTGCGGATGGGAAGATGGAGTGGCGACGGGCTTTATGTTGAAGATAGTGGAAATGTCAGGGAAGGATGTGTTGGATGCAAAGACTAGTGGGACTATAGGTGAGTTCCTTCCCGAGGAGCAGAGTGTTGGCAGAGAGAAACTGATTGACTCTCTGTTTTAGGAAGAATTGCAGGGCCTTGGGACCTCCCATTACCAGTAAGGTCCGACAAGATGATTACTCAAGTTGGACTTCAAGGTCAGTTGATTTACATTGATCACTTTCTTGACTTTCTTATCATAATGGTGTAAATTCTCATTTGGGGGCAAGAACAACTCTTCGTGTCTCTTCCATTTATTTAACTTACACCAACACTCACAAAGTGATGCTTAATCTTTGGAACAGCGAGATGGGCCTAATTTTTAAGACCTGAATCCATGTAAGTGAGAAAGATTGCAGAATTTGTGAATATAGTGTGAGAAGCCCATTATTTTAGAGGGAAGAAAAAGTTGAAAAAAATAGCTGGAAGGAGTCCTGGCAAATTCAAATATTTTTTGATAAATTCCAATAAATTGTAATTCCAATGCTAATAATTTGGGGGGGGGGGTTATTAAAAAAAGAATGTTCTTTACATCAGTGTGACACTGTACACATGACGGCCATTTGGTCAAAAAGTCTGCCAATGCCTATTGGTTCTCCTAACTTGAACTATTTTAAGTCCCCTTCTCATTCCCCAACAGACCTCATTGCCCTGGGCCACCTCCATTGCCAGAGTGAGGCCACACACAAATTGGAGGAACAGAAACTCATATTCCACTTGGATAGCTTATAACCCTATCGTATGAAAATTCAATTTAGCTAATAACCTACAAACCACTCCCTTCTCTCATCCTTTCCCATCACCCCAACCCTCCCCCTCCCCACCACATCGCTGTGATCTACCTGGATATGTACCGATATCTCTCCTTCCCCCTCCTCTTCCATCTATATTCCTTCCTCTGGCTTCACAATTCGCATTTCTTCTATTCGTCTCATGTCTTGTCTTTTGGTCACTGGCATTTTGGCCAACCATCCACTTGTCATAAATCCTCCTCACCTGTAACCACCTCTCTTTCAGCTTTCTTTCTCCCCCCCCCCCCCCCACCCCTCCATGTTCTCCGGAGATGATGCCTAACCCACTGAGTTACTCCAGCACAGTGTATTTTTCTGTAAACTGGCATCTACAGTTTTTTTTGTTTCTCTGTTAGACCAGTCTGAAGAAGGGTCTTGACCTGAAACATCATCCATTCCTTCTATCCAGAGATGCTGCCTGTCCCGCTGAGTTACTCCAGCATTTTGAGTCTATCTTCGGTATAAACCAGCAATCTGCAGTTCCTTCCTACACAGTCCAACAGAAATTACAGGAACAGAAAACAATAGATGTGATTTCCACTGCTGCATGCGTACTTGCAGGCGCTATTTTCTGCAGTAGTGAATTCATGTAATGTTTACTAGCGTTATGGCCCTGTCTCACTGTGCGAGTTGACCCACGAGGTACCCCGAGTGACAGACTCGTGGCTGTGCACGAGACTGCAAGTTTATGATCAAGTGTGTAACCGAGTTCCCACGGGTATGTCATTGCTGCGATGTTCCAAGTTCCTCTCCCGAGTTAGCAAGTTCCTCTCCCGTTACTCTTGAGCCAACCGTGAATGAAGGTATGTTTTAATAAAGCAACAATGTTAAAATACATCTCCATCCTGTGGTTTTTAGTTATTTCAGCGCGGCGGCATAGAAACATAGAAACATAGAAATTAGGTGTAGGAGTAGGCCATTCAGCCCTTCGAGCCTGCACCGCCATTCAATATGATCATGGCTGATCATCCAACTCAGTATCCCGTACCTGCCTTCTCTCCATACCCTCTGATCCCCTTAGCCACAAGGGCCACATCCAACTCACTCTTAAATATAGCCAATGAACTGGCCTCAACTACCCTCTGTGGCAGAGAGTTCCAGAGACTCACCACTCTCTGTGTGAAGAAAGTCTTTCTCATCTCGGTCTTAAAGGATTTCCCCCTTATCCTTAAGCTGTGACCCCTTGTCCTGGACTTCCCCAACATCGGGAACAATCTTCCTGCATCTAGCCTGTCCAACCCCTTAAGAATTTTGTAAGTTTCTATAAGATCCCCTCTTAATCTCCTAAATTCCAGAGAGTAAATAAACCGAGTCTATCCAGTCTTTCTTCATAAGACAGTCCTGACATCCCAGGAATCAGTCTGGTGAACCTTCTCTGCACTCCCACTATGGCAATAATGTCCTTCCTCAGATTTGGAGACCAAAACTGCACGCAATACTCCAGGTGTGGTCTCACCAAGACCCTGTACAACTGAAGTAGAACCTCCCTGCTCCTGTTTTTGCCACCAAAGTGGATAACCTCACATTTATCCACATTATACTGCATCTGCCAAACATTTGCCCACTCACCCAGCCTATCCAAGTCACCCTGCAGTCTCCTAGCATCCTCCTCACAGCGAACACTGCCCCCCAGCTTAGTGTCATCCGCAAACTTGGAGATATTGCCTTCAATTCCCTCATCCAGATCATTAATATATATTGTAAATAGCTGGGGTCCCAGCACTGAGCCATGCGGTACCCCACTAGTTACTGCCTGCCATTGTGAAAAGGACCCGTTTACTCCTACTCTTTGCTTCCTGTTTGCCAGCCAGTTCTCTATCCACATCAATACTGAACCCCTAATACCGTATGCTTTAAGTTTGTATACTATATCTCTTATGTGGGACCTTGTCGAAAGCCTTCTGGAAGTCCAGATATACCACATCCACTGGTTCTCCCTTATCCCGCTACTAGTTACATCCTCGAAAAATTCCACAGGATTCGTCAGACATGATTTACCTTTTGTAAATCCATGCTGACTTTGTCCAATGATTTCACCACTTTCCAAATGTGCTGCTATCCCATCTTTAATAACTGACTCTAGCAGTTTCCCCACTACCGATGTTTAGACTAACTGGTCTGTAATTCCCCGTTTTCTCTCTCCCTCCCTTCTTAAAAAGAGGGGTTACATTTGCTACCGCCAATCCTCAGGAACTACTCCAGAATCTAAAGAGTTTTGAAAGATTATCACTAATGCATCCACTATTTCCTGAGCTACTTCCTTAAGTACTCTGGGATGCAGCCTATCTGGCCCTGGGGATTTATCGGCCTTTAATCTATTCAATTTACCCAACACCACTTCCCGACTGACCTGGATTTCACTCAATTCCTCCTTTGACCCACAGTCCCCTGCTATTTCAGGCAGATTATTTATGTCTTCCTTAGTGATGACGGACCAAAGTAGTTATTCAATTGGTCCGCATATCCTTGTTCCCCATGATCAACTCACCTGTTTCTGACTGCAAGGGACCTACATTTGTTTTAAACTAACCTCTTTCTCTTCACATATCTATAAAAACTTTTGCAGTCAGTTTTTATGTTCCCTGCCAGTTTTCTTTCATAATCTATTTTTCCTTTCCTAATTAAGCCCTTTGTCCTCCTCTGCTGGTCTCTGAATTTCTGCCAGTCCTCTGGTATGCTGCTTTTTCTGGCTACTTTGTACGCATCATCCTTTGCTTTGATACTATCCCTGATTTCCCTTGTTATCCACGGATGCACTACCTTCCCCGATTTATTCTTTTGCCAAACTGGGATGAACAATTTTTGTAGTTCATCCATGCAGTCTTTAAATGTCTTCCATTGTATATCCACCGTCAACCCTTTTAGAATTAATTGCCAGTCAATCTTGGCCAATTCACGTCTCATACCCTCAAAGTTACCTTTCTTTAAGTTCAGAACCATTGTTTCTGAATTAACAATGTCACTCTCCATCCTAATGAAGAACTCAACCATATTATGGTCACTCTTGCCCAAGGGGGCACGTACAACAAGACGGCTAATTACCCCTTCCTCATTACTCAAAACCCAGTCTAAAATAGCCTGCTCTCTCGTTGGTTCCTCTACATGTTGATTTAGATAACTATCCCGCATACATTCCAAAAAATCCTCTTCCTCAGCACCCCTGCCAATTTGATTAACCCAATCTATATGTAGATTGAAGTCACCCATTATAACTGTTTTGCCTTTGTCGCAGCATTTCTAATTTCCCGTTTGATAACCATCCCCAACTTCTCTGATATGACCTACAATGGGAAAATGCGCATCCTCCAGTAACCAAGCATTTCTTGTTGTTTTATGTTTTTAAATACTTTTTTGCAATGGATCTCTATTTTAAATAATTTTTAAAAAGGAAGCAGCTCGGGTGACTGACATTGAGCGGCCGCCGGGACCCGACAGCAGACACACACACACACACACACAGAGAGAGAGATACACACAGACAGCAGGACTGGCTGCCACTTCAGAGGAAGGAAGCAGCTCGGGTGACTGAGCGGCCGCGGGACCCGACATCAGACACACACACAGATACAAACAGATAGACAGAGAGAGAGAGAGACACACACACACACACACACACACACACACACACACACACACACACACACACACACACACACACACACACACACACACACACACACACACACACACACACACACACACAGCAGGACTGGCCACCACTTCAGAGGAAGGAAGCAGCTCGGGTGACTTTGAGCGGCGGCCAGGACCCGACAGCAGACACACACACAGATACAAACAGATAGACAGAGAGGGAGAGAGAGAGACACACACACACACACACACACACACACACACACACACACACATAGAGAGAGAGATACACACAGACAGCAGCTGGCACCACTTCAGAGGAAGGAAGCAGCTCGGGTGACTTTGAGCGGCCGCCGGGACCCGACAGCACAACCCCGGGGCGCGTATTCGGGGAACGAATTCTGTCCAGAATGCGTTAGCTCAAAAGTACTGGATAAACTTACTTACTGAAGGCAGCGAACTGGCTGGGGCTTGTTGCGAAACGTGTTATACACAGGAGCTGTTCTGAAAATGTAACGGGAATAAACCGCCCAGGATGACATCTCCAAGTTGAGACACGCCGGGATTAAACTTTTCTCGCAGTTTGCACGCTGTATCGGTCGCTGGAGTCATCCCTTGGATTGCGCAGAGGAACGACAAGGTCCAAAATAGCAAGAGGCAGCATTGTTAAGGTCAAAACAGTTTCTCAAACACCACTGGAAGTATAACACGGTTCTGCGGCTGGGTGTCTATTTATATGTTGGCTGGTAAACACGCCAGGTGCGCTTTAAACGCCCATAGCTCAAACCATCCCATTGGGTTAGCAGGAAGATTGCTTCTTGGTAAACAGGTGTGAAGTGAGATGATAATCAGTAAACTTTGTGGGTGCTGGAGGCAATGTCTCTCTGGATAATTGAGTTTAATCATATTTTGTGTGATTAATATTAAGATTGGGTGTGCGGCGAGCGTTCCTCTGATATTTGGGGAATTGTCTGTCGGCACGGCATTCGCGGAAATAAACAAGCTGAGACTGTCTCTGAGCACACGCGTGTACTTCAGTGTTGTCTTTAGACCGTTGAAAGTTGCCAGTTTAAACAAAGACTATTCTTTAACATGGTTGTACACCTAATGTTCATTTCGCAAGAGGGGAGAGGACATAAGTCTGAAGAAGGGTCTCGACTCCATTCCTTCTCTCCAGAGATGCTGCCTGGTCCGCTGAGTTACTCCAGCATTTTGTGTCTATCTTTGGTTCAGTCTTTACTCGAGCAAAAGAACAGATTATTAAAGTTCCCACGGTAGACTCACGAGACACTAAGATAAACGCACGGGGCCACTACGTTATTACAACGAGTTAACGAGTTTCCCGAGTACCTGCCGTTAGCGCTACGAGTCGATAAGTTGCTCGTGCGAGTTCCGCCGTTCCCGCTACGTGATCACCACGAGTGAAAACTCGGGGTCACTCGTGGGCCAACTCGCACAGTGAGACAGGGGTTTTAGGGTGTGGGATTCAGCAGCCTGATCCTTTGTGTATCCTTGATGGAATGGCACCACACCATCTTCCATCCGCAAATGCTCAGTCATCTTTGTTTCAGCTGTTATTAACCCATCTGACTCACTCACAACTTGTTCCAATGACTTACTCCAAAATGATACTTACCTCTGGAGCATGTCATGATGGAGTTGATGACAAAGTTGTGTGAATAACACAATTATGAATAACATAATTACAGGTGGAAAATCAGGAGAATTTGTAACAATAACTACTTGCCAGAGACTTGGTCTTTGAAAGTTGCAATAGCAGTTTCCACCAACTCTTTGATATGCTCCAAAGTAGATTGCCATTATTTCAAATCCAGCCAGAAAAAATCTGTTAATCCAGTCATGTCTTGCTGTCAGTATCTCTGAAGCTTATTCCTTAATCTCGTTTAAGAGCTGCGCTACTGAAAAGTGGTAATGCTCTTTAACTGGGTTGGTTTTTTAAGATTACACCAGTGCCAAATTTTTCTCTGTCCTGCCCAACAAAAACGTTAAATGGCAGCGAGGAAAGCAAGTCCCAATCTGGCATGTGAGAAGTGATCAATACTGGGTAGTAAAGGAAGTTCAAATGATTGAAAGGAGACAGAGGTAGGCCACCAGGATCATTGACTGGATGGCAATTTTAGACTGGATTAATCTTTGCTGATTGGGATTGTAACAGAAAAAAAATCTGATTTCTTAATTCTGGATTATCTATGACTTGAATAAATAAGACTGTCGTGAAAAATAAATTTCATTTTCTTGATTACATGGCTCCTTTATTTATACCACTGAATAATCTTCATAAAGTTCATGTTTATTCTATGCCAGTTAAAAATTAGTTTGCTACCTCTGTATATGTGGATGAAAAAAATACAGGTTTACCTGCAAACAAAGCCAGTTTGTGCTCTGCTTCAGATGTCACTGTTTATCAAAGTTTATCCCTAGAGATGATGAAACAATTTCAAATCAATCTAACATGCAGAGTTGATCTTTATTAAAATCAGAATTTGAAATGTTGGGATTTGTCAGTTCCTGATTATAAAGTTCATTCGACCCATAATTTAATTAAAATGTAAAGTTATTTTTAAGCAAGACCTATGTTGATTTTATTTGCTATATTTTTACAGTATTTTGCAATATTGAGGAAACATTTTTTTAAACAAAATAATAAAATATTTTATTTGCTCTTGCTGCCCAAAGTTCAATATTGTTGGTCAATATTATAATTGTGCAAAAATTAGGGCTAACAGGAAAGTTCATCTATCTGTTTGTGGGTGGCTTCCTGGGTATAATACAAGTGGGTGAGCTTGATCAAAATGCTGGAGGAGTTCAGAAGGGCAAGTAAGATATGTGGGGGGCAAAGGATCAACAATGTTTTGTGTCAGGGACTTTTGCTGTTTGTTCTTTTCCATCCACAAAGTTCCCCCACCACTTTGGTTCTGGCTTATGATTCCAGAATATGTAGTCCCTTGTTTCTCAAGAATTTAAATGAGTTAAATTAAATAACTCTTCCAATTTTGCTAATAACCATAATAGGAAGAGGCAGTTAGATTTAAGAGGGTACACAAAATGCTGGAGAAACTCAGCGGGTGCAGCAGCATCTATGGAGTGAAGGAGATAGGTAACGTTTCGGGCCAAAACCCTTCTTCAGTCTGAGTTTCTCCAGCATTTTGTGTACCCTTGACTTTCCAGGATCTGCAGTTCCTTCTTTAACAGTTAGATTTAAGAATTTGATATGATTGCAACAGAAGGAAACAAATGGAATCGCATGTAGATAGGGTGGTAAAGAAAGCCTTTGGTGTGCTGGCCTTTATAAATCAGAGCATTGAATATAGGAGTAGGGAAGTAATGTTAAAATTGTACAAGGCATTGGTAAGACCAATTCTGGAGTATGGTGTACAATTTTGGTCGCCTAGTTATAGGAAGGATGTCAACAAAATAGAGGAGATTTACTAGAATATTGCCAGGGTTCCAGCAACTATGTTACAGAGAAAGGTTGAACAAGTTAGGTCTTTATTCTTTGGAGCGCAGAAGGTTAAGGGGGGACTTGATTGAGGTCTTTAAAATGATGAAAGGGATAGACAGAGTTGACGTGGATACGTTTTTCCCATTGAGGGTAGGGAAGATTCAAACAAGAGGGCATGACATGAGAATTAAGGGACAGAGGTTTCGGGGTAACATGAGGGGGAACTTCTTTACTCAGAGGGTGGTGGCTGTGCGGAATCAGCTTCCAGCAGAAGTGGTGGAGGCAGGATCGATTTTAACATTTAAGAGTAAAGTGGATAGGTATATGGACGTGAAGGGAATGGAGGGGTATGGTCTGAGTGCAGGTAGATGGGACTAGGGGAAAACAAATGGTCGGCACGGACTGGAAGGGCCGAGAGGGCCTGTTTCCGTGCTGTAATTGTTATATGGTTATATGGTTATATGATATTTGGTGAATAGAAGTGATATAACAGAGTGTGACGAATATGCACAGGATTGCAGGTAATGAAATCGAGGAAATTGTAATAAGGAGATCTCATGATTAAACAAATGGACAGGGGGATAAATAGAGAGGTGAAATTACTTCTGATTATTTGCATAATTTTCTTCCTTTATTTGCTGAAGGAAGACCCTTGGTGTCAGCGTAATACATATAATGACTCTCAGCATTATCCAAGATAGAACATAGAACAGCATAGGAAGAGGCCATGCGGCCTACAATGTCAGTGCCAAATATGATGCCAAATTAAGCTAAGGTCCTCTGCTTGCACATGATCCATATACCTCCATTCCCTGCATATCCAAGAGCCTATCTAAAAGCCTCTTAAATGCCCCTTTCGTATCTGCTTCTTCCATACCCACTAGAAGCATGTTCCAGGCACACACCACTATCTGTGTAAAATAAACTTGCCATACACATCTCCTTTACATTAACCTACGGCATCACCTCCTGGTTCGGGAGCTGCAAGGCGTACGAACGGCACCAACTGGACAGGATTGTGAAGACCGCCAGCAGGATTATTGGTGCTCCACTCCCTTTATTGCTGGACATACACAGGAAGAGATGTATTAGCAGAGCCATCTCCATCATCAAAGACCCATACCACCCATCACATCATATATTCTCCATCCTGCCATCTGGGAAGAGGTACAGGAGCATCAGCTGCAAAACCAGCAGGATGCTCCTCAGCTTCTTCCCGCAGGCAATTAGACTGATAAACGGACTTTGCCCCCCGCCAATGTATCGTGCACCAAACACCAACCTGGACACACTGAAGCAGAGCCATTGTCGTGCCACTGCCGATAGGAACTCGTGATATATGTACTTTTATTCTCTATTTCTATTTATTTTTTACCACACACTGAATGGACACTGGTTGAGAAACGCTTTTTCATTTTCCTCTGGGTATGCAAATACTGAGAAAAATGATAATAAAGATATACAATACAATCCTTTAAACCTTGCCCTCTCACCTTAAAGCTATGCCTTCTAGTCTTTGATATTTCCACCTTGGGTAAAAAGGTTCTGACTGTCTACCCTATCTATGCTTCACTTAATTTTATATACTACTATCAGGTCTTTCCTCAACCTCTGACATTCCAGAAAAAAACAATGCATGCTTGTCCACCTTCTCCTTGCAGGAGAGCTTGTTCGCCCTCGCCAAAGCCTCCACATCTTTCCAATAATGGGGCATCAGGAACTGCACACAATACTCCACATGCAGCCTAACTAAAGTCCTATAAAGCTGCAACATCACTTCCGGACTCGTTTACAATGCCACAACCGATGAAGGAAAGCATACCATTCTTGCCTTCTTTACCACTCTGGCCACATATATACTCTATGAATAAGCCAGTTAAGAATTCAAACTATGAAGTCACTGTGAGTCCCATAAATCCTATCTTCTGGAGACTTGGCTTAGTAAACCCCATGTAGACATCATCCACAGCCCTCTTAGTGTCTGTACATCCGTTCTGCCTGTACTTCCTTTATAGACTGATGAAATGCAACATGTCTCCAACGACTCTAACAAACCTCTACAGATGTACCATAAAAATCAGATAACATCACATACACTCAATGGTCTGTGTTGTGTCAGAAGGTCACAGGGAATAAAAGTAGGAATGATTGCCTGGTGCTGGGTGCCTGGGTGTAGAGAAGATATTTGGATATCAGGTAGATCAAACTCAATTGTGATGCTCATAATGTTAAATAGAGTGTGAACACATGCCATTCACATACACGTGACAAATCATGGTTTATGTTACGAACAAGAGTCATTCCCAGACGTTATCAGGCAACTGAACGGTCCTCTCATGCATCCAAGAACTTTGTGCTGAGACGTGCTGTGATACTGCTGCGTATTTTTGCCATGGATATTGGAGTAAAGATAACTTATTTTTTCTATGGGAAAGGGAATTAATGATAGTTTGGATAAAATACATTAAAATGCAAAAAGGTGGAAAATTAAATTAAAAGGACAAGATGGTGAGCACAATTAAATAGTGCCAAATGGTGCAACAATTACAATAATCCAGGGTCATTATTACAGTCACACAGCACCTTAAGCTATTTAAATAACCATAACTATCAATTTCAGCTTCCATCAATGTGACCAGAAACCTCATATAATTATTGTTCTTGGGCTGACAGTTTGGAGAGATGTAATTTCACCTAAATATCTCAGACAATTAACCCGAGTCTAAGAAACTCACAATCATGCAAGAAAGAAAACAAATGGAATTACAGGTCAGTAGGTGGAAAGCTTTAGTGTTGTTGCTCCTGGGGCCTCCTCAATATGGTTTGATTCTAAAATTATATCCTAGAGTAGTACTTTTAGTGTTGCTTTGATATCGATTAAGCTTCCCAGGGCAAAGTAGCTTTCTCGATGATTATTCTCAATTTGCTAGTGAATTGAATTTCAGCATTATGATATATTTAAAAAAACCTAAAGGTGAATAAAGGAATTAGGAAAAGAGCTAGTGCATGGACTTAGGTTCTCTTTCTGGAGGATAAACACTGACTGATTGGGTTGTGCTTTTATCATTTCTTTACGATTATGAGTAACCATCCACTAATTAATTGATAATGAGAATCATTCATTCTTTTTATTGATGCACAGTTATATATTATATCTTATATATTACATATTGTTATAGATTAAAAATATCATTTTATTTGCTCTCTTTATCGCGTTGTATTTGAGCTGCTGATACAGAGTACTTTTCCTGGCAACAAATTGAATATTAAGGTCTCAAAGATTATAGCACAACACCAAAGGAATAGAATAAAGTGGAAGACAAACTACTGCCTGGAAATTCCAGCATGCAGTAAGTAACCACAGGGGGATAAGCCTCATCTGCCTTATCTGACAAAAAAATTGTAGAAACCCCTGAAAAACAAAACAAATGCTGTTAATGTCATTTATTTTTCCTGGGATTTGGCAATCAGTGAAGTTCAGTGAAAAATTAGCACATATGTCAATAATCATGTAAATTGGCAATATATTGATCCTGAACTTTATTTGGAACTGACGTCCCTCTTCTCCTTGCCCGGCCGTCTTTATGCCCTGGAGGCACTGCCTGCAGCCAATATTGAAGGCGCTGGAAACATTACCCAGGTTCACCCTCCTACCGCCCACTCCTAGCGTGAGTGGAGAAGAATGTGTTTATCACATTTGCCTTCATTGCCTAGTGTATTGAGTAAATGAGTTGGCATAAACTGTAATGATGTATGAGACAGTGGTAAGATCATATTTGGAGTACATGTTTTAGTTCAGGTCTTCCTGTACAAAAAGGATGTCATTAAATTGCAAAAGGTGCAAGAACATTTACAATAATCTTACTAGTTCTGAAAACTTTAAATTAGAAGGAGGCGATAGACAGGCTGGTCTTTTTCCCTAAAATATAGGAGGCTGAGGGTAAAATCATGAGGGGCATAAATAAGGTGAAGCTTTTCCCCATAGTAAGGGAGTCTAAAACTAGATCACAAAGGTTGAAAATGAGAGAGGAAAGAATTGAAAGGGAAAGACAATTGAGCGACAACTTTTTCACAGAGAGCGGTGCCTGCATGGAATGAGTTGCCAGAGGAAGTGGTAGACATTAATAACCATATAACCATATAACAATTACAGCACGGAAACAGGCCCTCTCGGACCTTCCAGTCCGTGCCGACCATTTGTTTTCCCCTAGTCCCATCTACCTCACTCAGACCATACCCCTCCATTCCCTTCCCGTCCATATACCTATCCACTTTACTTTTAAATGTTAAAATCGATCCTGCCTCCACCACTTCTGCTGGAAGCTCATTCCACACAGCCACCACCCTCTGAGTAAAGATGTTCCCCCTCATGTTACCCCTAAACTTCTGTCCTTAATTCTCATGTCATGCCCTCTTGTTTGAATCTTCCCTACCCTCAATGGGAAAAGCTTATCCACGTCCAACTCTGTCTATCCTTTCATCATTTTAAAGACCTCAATCAAGTCCCCCCTTAACCTTCTGCGCTCCAAAGAATAAAGACCTAACTTGTTCAACCTTTCTCTGTAACATAGTTGCTGGAACCCAGGCAACATTCTAGTAAATCTCCTCTGTACTCTCTCTATTTTGTGACAGCCTTCCTATAATTAGGCGACCAAAATTGTACACATACTCCAGAATTGGTCTTACCAATGTCTTGTACAATTTTAACATTACTTCCCTACTCCTTATATTCAATGCTCTGATTTATAAAGGCCAGCACACCAAAGGCTTCTTTCTTTACCACCCTACCTACATGCGATTCCACCTTCAGGAACTATGCACAGCTATTCCTAGATCTCTCTGTTCCACAGCATTCCTCAATCCCTACATTTACCATACGTCCTATTTTGATTTGTCCTGCCAAGATGTAGCACTTCACACTTATCAGTCATTAAACTCCATCTGCCATCTTTCAGCCCCACTTTTCCAAATGGCCCAAATCTCTCTGTAGACTTTAAAATCTACTTCATTATCCACAACACCACCTATCTTAGTACATCTGCATACTTACGTTATCCAATTTTCCAACCCCATCATCCAGATCATTGATGTACATGACAAACAACAGTGGACCCAACACAGATCCCTGAGGCACCCCACTGGTCACCGGCTTCCAACCTGACAAACAGCCATCCACCATTACTCTCTGACATCTCACCCATTCAGCCACTGTTTTGAATCCATCTTGCTACTCCGCCATTAACACCCAAAGATTGAACCTTCGTAACCAACCTTCCATGGGGAACCTTGTCAAAGGCCTTACTGAAATCCATATAGACACGTCCACTGCTTTACCCTCATCAATTTCCCTATAACCGCTTCAAAATTCAAGAAGGTTTGTCAAACATGACCTTCCAGGCACAAATCCATGTTGACTGTTCCTGATCAGACCCTGTTTATCCAGATGCTTATATATTTTATCTCTAAGTATCCTTTCCATTAATTTACCCACCACTGACATCAAACTAGCAGTGTCTATAATGCTAGGTTTAATCATTTGAAACCCTTTTTAAACAATGGAACAACATGCGCAGTACACCAATCCTCCGGCACTATTCTAGTTTCTAATGACATTTGAAACATTTATGTCATAGCTCCTGCTATTTCTACACTAACTTCCCTCAATGTCTTATGGAATATCCTGCAGGACCTGGAGACTTATCCACTTTTATATTTTTAAAAAGTGTCAGTACTTCCTCCTCTTGAATCTCATATGTTTCCATAGCTACTCTACTTTTTTTTCCCTTACCTCACAGAGTTCAATATAATAATTAATTTATTTAAATTTATAAATTCAATATCCCTCTCCTTGGTGAATACCGAAGAAAAGAAATTGTTCAATATCTCCCCCATCTCTTTTGGCTCTGCAGATAGCTGTCCATGTCTGGCTCTCTAATGGTCCATTTTTTTCCCCTTTATTTTTTTTTCCCCTCGTTATCCTTTTGCAATTAATATAGCTGTAGAAACCCTTTGGATTTACTTTCACCTTTCTTGCCAAAGCAACCTCATATCTTCTTTTTGCCTTCCTAATTTCTTTCTTAAGATTCTTTTTACATTCTTTATACTCCTCTAGCACCTCATTTACTCCATGCCTCCTATAATTATTGTAGATTGATTGATACATTTACATCATTGAAAAAGCACTTAGACAGGTATATTGACAGGAAAAGTTTGGGGATATGGGCCAGGCAGAGGCAAGTGCATGAGCTCAGTTGGGGCATCTTGCTTGGCATAGATTAGTTGGGCATGTTTCTTAGGGATCACAACAAAGGGGATGTTTACATAAAACTGGAAAATGCAGTGTTCATAGCATCATGTTATGGACTATTAGGCACAATATGAGGTATTGTTCCTCTAGGTTTCACCCTGATGGTGGAGAAGGCTGAGGACAGACAGGTTGGTGTGGGAATGGGAAGGAGAACAGAAATGGCATGCAATTGGGATCTCAGGATGGCCAGTGCTGACCGAATCTTGCTGAAGTAGAGAAACACCCCAATGCAGTCGAGGAAATTGGAGGCGGTGATGAGTGGCCAGGGAGTCATTGGGGGAATGGACTTGGTGGAAGTTAGAAAATGGTGGGAAGGATCAGATGTGACCAGTGGTGGAATTTTTTTGCAGGTGGAGGAAATGATAACAATGATGTGGTGGAAGCTGTGGGGTGAGAGGTGAGCGCTGGGAAATCTCCATCACTTTTTGGTCTGGAGGGAGATGTAGTGAGAGCAGAAGTCCAAGAAACAGAGGTGATGTGAGTGAGGTTCCATCGACCACAGTGGAAGTGAAGCCATGCTTCCTGAAAAAAGAGGAAATTTCTGATGTCCTGGAATGGAAGCCTTCATCTTGAGAGCAGATGTGGTGGAGATGTAGGAACTATGGGAAAGAGATGGCATCCATATAAGCGACAAGGGTAAAGGAGTTTTATCAAGGTGGCTGTGGGAAAATGTAGTCAATGCTTTGAAATAGACTACTGTCCTTTAGTCTCTGATACTAAATTCCGGAACTCCCTGGTCAACCTTACTGTGAGGTACAAGAAGGTCTACAATGGTCAAGGAGGTGATGCACAATTTTAGTGACAAATTAATACTGACAATATATATACTGACCTTACCAATGATTGCCATATCCCAAAAAATAAATCAGACACTTGGTAATATCAAAAGTGAAATATTACAGGAACTACAAATTTGTTGGAATGTTGGAAATATTCAGAAGCTCAAGCAATGGTGGGCAGCACCATGGCACAGTGGTAGAGTTGCTGCCTCATAATGGCCGAGACAAGGATTCGATCCTGCCTACGAGTGCTTGTCTGTACGGAGTTTGCCCATTCTCCCTTTGATCACGTGGGTTTTCTCAGGGTGCTCCAGTTTCCTCCCACATCCCAAAGACGTAGGTTAATTGGCTTCTGTAGATTGTCTCTATGTGTGTATGGTAGAACTATTATACGGGCGTATACGGGTCAGCGTGCACTCGGTGGGTTGAAGGGCTTGTTTTACATGCTGTATCTCCAGTCTAAACTAAACTAAATAATACATGTGGAAAAAGAGACAAATTTTGACTATATCTTCAATCCCTACTCTTCTCCTATTTGAGATATCTCAGTGAACCTTACAGTGGATGTTTTAATGACATCATTTATATGATCAATGGCCTGGATCTTGTATCCAAATGCAAATGTTAAATTTCCATGAAAATGGAAAATTGCCGAACTTAAATGATCTGCATTCAGAAAACTTGCAATACTGACTGCAGTGCGTCTGTACCAAGAAGAGATGCAGAAATAAATACACACAAAAAGCTGGAGTAACTCAGTGGGACAGGCAGCATCTCTGGAGAGAAGATATAGCTGACGTCTCAACCCAAAAAAGTCACCCATTCCTTCTCTCCAGAGATGCTGCCTGTCTCGTTGAGTTATTCCAGCCTTTTGTGTCTATCTTTGGTTTAAACCATCATCTGCAGTTCCTTCTTACACTTTATACATATAGATATATACATGTCACATTATCATTTCTTTTTTAACACCTTTGTAAAGTAGAGCCATTTAAATTCTCAAGCCAATTAAAATTAAACACCTACCCGAAAAACAATTTGTGAATCTTAATGTCGCAATTTCACTCCATTCTGTTTTGCATATTTTATTTTAATTGTTACCAAATCTTTTTTACATTTCCCCCTTAATGACCTCTTCTAAATTTAATTTGGGTGTATTTCCCACCCAACTAACCTTTCCCTGTAATTGCATGCTGTTGTAATTAGTTTTTCCTGCCTTACTGTACAAATGTACAGTTTTCAAAATGATTTTGGAGGATTAATTAGTGTAATGTTTATCAAAATATGGGAGGTAACTGACATGGCTGAAAGAAGGACCATAAAAGGTGACATATGGCTTTAGCTGCTGGATTAAATTACCTGAGCAAGTGGAACTCAAGGAAGGATGTTATTGTGATCTCTCTCTTCCACTTCTAAAACATTACTTTTGAATTGCTAGTAAAACACTGAGTACTTGTGCTGAGATATGGACCCGGAAACTGCCAACCAAATTCTGATGCCTCACCCAAGTGGTGTTTTGTTTTTATGAGTTTGGATGGAAAAGAACCATTTCTCAAATTCCCTCCTCTACTTCACTCCACATGACATGACCTATACTTAGACCATCCTGTCATAAACACTAGTCACACCTGTTGCGTTTGGTCCATATCCTTCCAAACCTGTCTTATCCCATGTACCTGCCTAACTGCTTCTTAAATGTTGGGATAGTCCCAGCCTCAACGACCTCCTCTTGCTTGTTTTGTTCCATACACCCACCAACCTTTGTGTGAAAAAGTTGCCCCTCAGATTCCTATACAATCTTTCCCCCTTCATCTTAAACCTATGTCCTCTGATCCTTGATTCACCTACTCTGGGCAAGAGTCTGTGTGCATCTACCCGATCTATTCCTCTCATGATTTTAATCCGGTGTTTGAATCACGTGCATGACCACCAAAGTAATATAGGATAAGCATAACTGATAACATCTGTTTATTTCAGTTTAACATCTGAAGAAGGGTCCCGACCCGAAACATCACCTATTCCTTTTCTCCAGAGATGCTGCCTGACATGCTGAGTTACTCCAGCATTTTGTGTCTATCTTCAAATGTCATTTGGTGTCCACATGCCTTCTCCATAAATCTGGCATTTATTTTGCACAAGACTACTTATTGGGGAAGGCTTGCATCAAAAGAGAATAAGGAATGTCAGTACTGCTACAGGAAAGGCATTCAATCTTAGAGAAATGTTGCATTTGAATTTTTTATGTCCTTAAGTTCTAGGAGTGGAATAAGACTATTTGGCCCATCAAGTCTACTCTACCATTCAATCATGGTTCATCGATCTTTCCCCCTCAACTCCATTTTCTAGTCTTTGCCCAATAGCCCTTGACCCCTTTTTGTTAGGTCTTTCTCCTGATTATTTTGAGAAAGTTTATTCATCCATGTTCACTTTGCTATGGATTCAATTTCCATGATATACATTTTGCTCGTTCCCCATAATCTTCTAGAAAATTTCAGTGAACTCAGAAAAAAACCTTGTAACTTTTATTTATGTGATTTTTTTGAGTTTCATGCAAGGGACTGCCTGAGAAATGGTAAAGGAATTTTAAGCCTCTGGCATTGCTATTTCTGTTCTTCTCTTAAGTTACATTATATTTAGTTTGTCATTGTTGAATGGTGACTTTACTGTCCAGTCCATATGTCATATTTTGCTTTTTATATATTTTTTTGCACTTGAAATCCAATCTGTCCAGTCCATTGCTGAGAGTGTTCAGCATCTGATGGAAACATAAATTGGTTGTATGCTGCTCTATGTCATGGACAAAGGTTATTGTCATCTTGACAAATCAATTTGCAGGACACATTTTACATAGCGAATAGCCCTTAAGATAAATAAAATAGCCCTATACTTCGTATCATTTTAACCCTAAAGTCCAAGGTTGTTACAAAGCAACTTGCAAGGTGACAGCCTAGCTGGCCTTGTGAGGTTTTTTTTGGCTGTTTCATCTGAAGGCAATGCATCTGGCAGCAAACAGTCCATCAGGTGATCAATAAGGGTCTCGACCCAAAACATCACCCATTCCTTCTCTCCAGAGATGCTGCCTGGACTGCTGAGCTACTCCAGCAATTTGTGTCTATCTTCGGTGTAAACCAGCATCTGCAATTCCTTCCTACAAAATGAAAATTGATATTAAGTTTGAGTTAGTCTACCGTTGGAGTAAATATAACATTTTGCTATGGACTGGTCTTTTCCCTATCTAGAAAGATTTGCTTCGGGGTAATGTTTATGCATTGGCACTTACTGGTTCATTGATAAGGTTGGAACAAAGAATTTGACCGTACCAGGACTGCACTCAGGATTGAACTCATATCATGTGTAGGAAGGAACTGCAGATGCTGGTTTACACTGAAGGTAGGCACAAAATGCTGGAGTAACTAAGCGGGACAGGCAGCATCTCTGGAGAAAAGGAATAGGTGATGTTTTGGGTTGAGGCACTTCTTCAGAATGAGAATCAGTGGAGAGGGAGACAAAGAGATAACCAAGTATAGGGTGTGAAAACGAGATATCAAAGGGGATGATGTTCAAAGAAAAAGTAGACGATCATTGTTAGCTTGGAGAAGGTGACAACGAAGCGTACAGAGATAAAATTTAATCAGGGGGACAGTCAGACTGATTGGAGAACTGGGAAGGGGAGGGATGGCGAGAGAGGGAAAGTAAGAGTTACCTGAAGTTAGAGAAGTCAATATACTCAAAGTACTCAAAACATTCCCACTCCCTGCTCAAAATTTTCAGCAGCTGAGCATTATGCACTGATGTTAATCATGATTAGTCTGATAGTGTGCTAAATCATTTAAAAGTAATCACAACCAGCCTATTGGAAAAAAAAAATCAATTTTACATTCATTTGGATAAAAACCAAACAGGCGAGCTATAAAAATGAAACAGTTCAAGTAGAAAATCAGCCCCTCGTGTTACCGGTCCTTACAGCTTAGTTTTGGGGTGATCTAGGCGCTGTATCTCTTTCAAATTGGCCTCTCATGTGCACAGGTACAGCTGTGCCATGAAACGTGATGCATGTCATATTAGTTGGGGAACTGGTGCATGCAAAAAATGTGATGACTTGGTAGATCATAAAAGAAAACAGCAGGCAAACGCTGATCTCAGCACTGCCATTTTGGAGCTCAGTGCTCCAGTTAATGATAAGGAATGAAATTCAGCCCCTTGCGAGGGATGACATAGAATCTTCTTCTTGCGTATGGCACAGCCTAAAGTTGTAGGACATTGTAGGACATCTATTAATCTTATTTGATTGTACACAACGGGTTGATTGCATTCGTCGAAACAGGGTGGACCACGTGAAGGTTGCAATCTTCCACTCCACATAGAATCAGGAGATGTAGAGTCATAGCCCTGTCCCACGGTACGAGTTCATTCCAAGAGCTCTCCCGAGTTTAAAAAAAAAAATCAAACTCATGGTAAGCACGGAGAATGAATGTAGCGGGTACGTCGGAGCTCAGGGATGTCTCTTAGCGCTAACGGCAGGTGCTTGTGAAGACTCGCTAACGGCAGGTAAGCACGGGAAGACTTGGGAAGATTTTTCAACATGATAAAAAGTGTCCACGAGAGCCCCGGGTACTGACGAGTGGCCATTACCGTAAATCTCCAAGTTTGAATCAGAGCAAACTCGGGAGAACTCTTGGAATGAACTCGTACCGTGGGACAGGGGTTTCAGTATGGATAGAACTGAGGAATTGTAAGGGTAAAAAGACTCTAATGGGAGTAATCTACAGGCCCCCAAACAGTAGCCTGGATATAGGGTGCAAGATGAATCAAGAGTTCAAATTGGCATGTCGCAAAGGTAATGCTATGACAGTTATGACGGGAGATTTACCCAAACATGCAGGTCGACTGAAAAATCATGTTGATACCGCACCCCAAGAAAGGGAGTTTGTGGGAACCTCCAAGATGGATTCTTAGAGCAACTTGTATGGAGCCCTATACTTGAAGACAGAAACAGGTCAATTTATTATGGGGAACAAAGAAATGGCAGACAAGTTTAACTGGTACTTTGGAATCTGTCTTCACTAAGGAGGACACAAACAATCTCCCAGATGCACTATTGGCCAGAGGACCTATGGGACAGAGGAACTGAAGGAAATTCACATTTGGCAGGAAATGGTGTTGGGTAGACTGATGGGACTGAAAGCTGATAATTCCCCGGTGCTTGATGTTCTGCATCTCAGAGTACTTAAGGAAATGGCTCTAGAAATCGTGGAATGCACTGGTGATCGCAGGATCAGTCCCTGTGGATTGGAGGTAGCTGATGTTATCCCACTTTTTTAAGAGAGGGAGAAAGGAAACAGGAATTATAGACCAATTAGCCTGACATCGGTGATGGGGAAGATGCTGGAATCAATCATAAAAGATGAAATAGCGACACATTTGGATTGCAGTAACAGGATCAATCCTAGTCAGCATGGATTTATGAAGGGGAATCATGCTTGACTAATCTTCTGGAATTTTTTGAGGATGCAACAGGAAAATGGGCAAGGGAGAGCCTGTGGATGTAGTGTACCTGGACTTTTAGAAAGCCTTTGATACAGGTCCCACCATATGAGATTAGTGGGCAAAATTTGAACACATGATATTGGGGGTTGGGTACTCACATGGATAGAAAATTGGTTGGCAGACAGGAAACAAAGAGTTTAGATTAACGGGTCCCTTTCAGAATGGCAGTGACTAATGGTGTACCGCAATGCTTGGTGCTGGACTGTAGCTATTTACAATATACATTAATGATTTAGATGAAGGGATTAAAAGTAACATTAGCAAATTTGCAGATAACAAAGCTGGGTGGCAGTGTGAACTGTGAGGAGGATGCTATGAGGATGCAGAGTGACTTGAACAGGTTGGGTGAGTGGTCAGATGCATGCAGATGCAGTTTAATGTGGATAAATGTGAGGTTATCCACACTTTGGTGGCAAGAACAGGAAGGCAGATTATGATCAGAATTATGTCAAGTTAGGAAAAAGGGAAGTACAACGAGATCTGGGTATCCTTGTTCATCAGTCACTGAAAGTAGGCATGCCGGTACAGCAGGCAGTGAAGAAAGCTAATGGCATGTTGGCTTTCATAGCGATAGGAGTTGAGTATAGGAGCAAAGAGGTCCTTCTTCAGTTGTACAAGGCCCTAGTGAGACCACACCAGGAGTAGTGTGTGCAGTCATGGTCTCCAAATTTGCAGAAGGACATTCTTGCTATTGAGAGAGTTCAGCGTAGGTGCACGAGGTTCACGGGATGGCGGGACTGTCATATTTTGTAAGAATGGAGCGACTGGGCTTGTATACACTGAAATTTAGAAGGATGCGAGGGGATCTTATTGGAACATATAAGATTATTAAGGGATTGGACACACTAGGGGCAATAAATATGTTCCTGATGTCGGGGGAGTACAGAACCAGTGGCCACAGTTTAAGAATAAGAGGTAGGCCATTTAGAATGTAGATTAGGAAAAACTTGTTCACCCACGGAGTTGTGAATCTGTGGAATTCTCTGTCTCAGAAGCCAGTGGAGGTCAATTTTACTTCAGAGTCACGTGAGTGATTCCGTGAAGAATCCTGTCCAGGCCGCATGCACGTCAGTACATCAGCCGCATTGGCGCAAGCACCAGACTGGCATGACAGAGCTCCTGCCAGCGGTAAGTTAAACCGAGAGGTAAGTTTGTTTTTACTTACCAGGGATTTTCAAGCAGGAGCCTCTCTTTTTTTTCGCAGAGTTTTCCTGCCAGTTTCACAGCCCGACGAGTGAACCGGTTATGGACTGAGGTGAAACCCCAGTCCGACCGAACGAAGCGGATAACCGGCAAAAAAGATCAGGGTTTGTGAGATAAAGAGCCGCTGACAATCGGGCAGCAAGGAGATAACGCCAGTCGCTGACAGTGCGGTCAGCGGCTCACAGACGTCGGTCCCCAGGCAGGGAATAAAATTGGTGAGAAAGAAACTCGTTCAGCCCTATTTGGACTCGGGTGAGTCGGCTACAAGGGTTTTTCTCTTAATAATAAAGTTTAATGTATGTATATAGTGTTTTTCTTAAAGGTAAAAGTTAAAGACAAATTTTAAAGTCATAAAAAGTTATTGTCATATGTCCCTGACATGAAATTCTTCTTGTTTAGCACAAGTTGCTGTGAATGGTTAAAATTGCTTTAAACCCTTCACAGTAAAGCTGTACACTAACAAATGTTGATTTAAGTGAGCCTACACTGTAATTGCGCGGGCCTATGGGGACAGGCTGTTGTGCCAACAGCGCCTGGGATAGGGCTGCATTGTGTGTAATAGCGCGGGCTATGGACAGGCCGCCGCAGCAGCGCCTGACAGGGCTGCTTCATGTATGGAAGTGCCGGCCTACAGAAGAGCCGCGCCAGACGTGCCTGATACAGGGCTGTTTCATTTGCGACATCGCCGGCCTACGGGAGTACCAACCCTCGCCAGCAGCGCCTGTACAGGGTCTGTTTCATGTCACGAAGTGCCAGCCACTACGAGAGGCGGTGCCGGCAACGCCTGGGACAGGGTTGCTCAAGTTCACATATGAGTCTGCTACGCCCACGAGTCGGGGGATGATTCCCCACTCGGGGCTGGATAGCAAGGCCCACGAGTCAGGGGATGATTCCTCACCGGGCTGGATAGCGCATTTGAAACGACTATCCCAAATGCAGCAACTGTTGCATACAGTGCTACAGATCAGGGCACACGCCAACAGGAGGAGTGTCAGCACCACCCTGAACAAATAGCACCACAGCAATTTTTATAAGAGAACTGTTTGATAGCAACCTTCATAGATGAGGAGGCGCGAGCCATGGGTCATTTTAGTTCTGACACCAACTCTGATGGTAAGGTTGAGCCAGAAGTTCCACCTCTGCAGCCACACCAGCAGCTCCAGTTGACAGAGCTGCTACAGGTCTCCTCTTGGAGGCAGAGACCAAGAGGGTCAGTATCCTGCTGACACTGAGTCCCAGGGTATGACCGTGGAGCATACCCCAAGGGATGAAAGGGCACGTGTCAGAGGTACCTTTTTTCCTGACAACAAAGTTGCCATCCCACAGAATGTTCTATTCAGGTACAGGTCCCAATGGGTTTCATATCATATAGGTATCCTGCGGCCTGCGCAGTGCCTGTTTAGGGCTGCCTACGAATCACCCTCTCTGAGGAGGGAGAGCAAAAGGTCAAGATATAACTGACTCCAGGCACTGAAGAAGTCAATGGAACAAACTGGAGCACATATGAAGTGTCGGCAGTGAACAGCGTTCAATAGGGGGATGTGAGAGCCAGCTGCCGAATCTGTTATTCAGGTAGGCCTATTCAACAGGGAAGAAAACCTGGTAGATGAATCAATTAAGGCCAACGGCAGGCCAAGGTCATCTTTTCAGAATGCCCCCAGGCGCTCATCGGCATTTGGCAGTTCACTGGAGCTGGGGCAGCATGATAGCTCAGAAATTTCATGCACCTAACCAACCCTACTCAACAAAGTGGGTCTAGCACTTTTCAAAACATGGGTAAGTGCCACGTTCACAAGTTGTAACATTTACAATTGTTATACAAACACACAAAGGATAAAAACATCTGTTGAGGGAATAAGGCAGGAGTGGCATGTTTATTATGAAAAATGGAGTGTCGGGAATATGAACTTTCCGAATATGAAAACTTATTTTCCTGATTAACAGCAGATTCATAAGAGTCTCAAAGATCCATGCTATGCATTCCCCATTACAGAGGTTATCAAAGACAATATAACTACTAATAACAGTAACAACATTGCGGAATGGGATAAATTGTTTGTTGGTCATAGGGATTTACCTTTAACTATGAATTAGCCTATGACTCCACCCTGTGGCAAGAGATTGGAGTTAATAACAACCTGTTATTTATAAACTGACTTTTATTTCATCAAGAGTAATTGGCAATGTAGTAGCTGTGTTTTTCAGCTGAGCAAATTTAAGGAACTGATATCGTGCAAAGTAGCAACCTCTCAAAGGACATGTAGACCATGTGTTAACAACCTTATGCTATTAACAGCTGAAGCTACCTCAGTCCCCCCCCCCCCCCCCCCACAATGATGAAAAAACAGTATTCGGCATTGCTGAACATGACAAAAACTCACTTGAACTTGAACTTGAATCTTGCTCCAGTAGTTTGGTCGGTCGAAATTCAGTTATTATACAAACTGATGCTAAGGACTCTAAGGTGAGAATTCCGAATAGCATCTCTAGTTGGAGGTATTGGAGATTTGTCATGAGTTACCAATTCTTCAATGTTGGTATCAACTAAATATCTACACTAGATGCACCCCCAAGGTAAGGGGCTAATGAGCGAATAACATATTCTACATGTCTCAACTTCAAGTTGATACACTACGATGGTGAAAACACATGTTAGTCACAAATGGCAATCAAGTAAATGTATCCTGTAAAAATTACCTAATCTCCTTTGCCACTGGTGTATCATCCAGTTCAGAATGATGACAACACAGAATAGTCATTGGATCTCCAAAGTATCGTGAAAGGTATGAATCAATGCTTCATCGAATAATTGACATGTTGGTTTCATGTTATTTCACTGATTGCAAAATATGTGGCACAACAGTGTGGAGAAATACTTTCTCACGACAAAAGGATGGAATGTTCTTTTATGTCTTCCTCCTTCTTTGCCTCATTAGCCGGTCTTAAAACAGTCAGCAAGACCTCGCTTGGGTTCGTAACTGTCGGACTGGCAAAGTAGCCATGTTGTGTTTCCTTGCCTGCTTCATCAGGCATAATAATACAATGGTATACGGTTATTCCAATAAACAAAAACTCCTGATCAAACTGTGTTCAAGGGCCCAGCCATTGCATAATAAAACGATTATTGACTTACACATTTTGAATGGATTGACTTATGGCTCAGGTTGTCATATCAAGCCATGAATGTGGCTCACTGCAGAGTGCAGGGATAGCACCCAAACCATCAGTACATTCCTACTGAAGGGGATCGAAGTGATTTTTGTTTAAATGCTAATGTTACATTTAATATGGTACAGATTACCGACATCTTCCAGTTATTTTTAAATGGTATTTGACAATAATTAAAACAGTTATAGAGACACTACAGCTGCAACAAAAAACGGGAACCACTCTTCGGGTTCAACCGGATGTCGAATTGTTAAAGAGATCTTGACACAAGTTCTCCCACTACAAGAAATATGCTGTTGGTTATTGAAACTGTCCCTAACTTTACTTCACCAAATGGTGTTCCAGCTACATCCTTGGGGGGGGGGTGGGGGGTGGGGGGGGGGGGGGTGGGAGGGGGGGGATGACACTACTATCAGCACACGATGGCAAACATTGCAAACGCTGTGGCTAGATAGGATGGAATTGGCTGCAGGTGCCATTACATTTTCCATTCTGATCTACACAAGCAGAGCAGACCAGGGTGGCAGGATTTAAAGATCATTCGGATACCCCACGGTCTCAACGTCTATGTGGGAGGGCAGGCTTGCTATATTATATCAAGGCCACCTGAATCCTAAGAATCAGCATTGTTTTATTAATCAACAAACAACTACACAAAGGAAGGCTGGTTCAGACTATTTCAAGGTGGCTGCAGCAGTTCTGGTTATGCAGGTATAACACTGACGATTGTATATCTCATTCCACCATGTCAGCATCAATGTCAGCGGCCAGGGCAATGGACATGCCCATCGACCAATCCATCCTCGTGACCACAGGTTGGTCAACTAAATTGATTTTTTTTTTTTAATTCCTTAGGCCGGTTACTGACCCGGGTATTTTTGCGCATTCTCTTTTGCGTCCACTTTAGCTCCCCTGATTTACAGGGATTGCTATTGATTTCTATATTAACATAAACCATTAATACATTTGAATCAATATCATGCCTAATGCATTTTTGATTATTCGCTAATCCAGAGTCAATCAATGCAGGAGACTACTGAGATTTTGATCTGCAGCAGAAATCACAAGCTTCGAACTCTTTAAGGAATCACTCACGTGACTCCGAAGTAAAATATTCAAGAATTAAATGAGAACTTACCAGGGTTTTTAGACAGTTTGATCTTGATTTCAATCGAGTTGCGTTTGTGATACGTGCCCTCCACGCCCAACCATCTCTCACACAAGAATCATCTGGTAAGTTCTCGAGTCCACGCATCTTAACTAAGTTCACTAGGTTATTTTCATACCGTCTGCTTTGTAAGATTGACGCGCATGCGGGCTGGAAGGGTTCTTCACGAAATTTCCAACGTAACACCTCATAAAATCAAGATCAACTACAAAATCAAACTAGATAAGTTCCTCATTAAATCTTCTGATGCCTTTCAAGAAGTGTTAATAAGCACTTAAAGATCGCAAAGTCAAGGGAAATGGGAGAAGGCAGAACGGGGTAACTGATAGTGGATGATCACCATGATCACAGTGGATTGGCATTGCTGTCTCAAAGGCCGAATGGCCTACTCCTGCACCTATTTTTAATTGCCTATGTCTGTTAATGCAACTAGTCTCATTCAGCTGATAAACCTATTCAACAGCTACATAAGCCCCAACCAAATCCCTATAAAAGACAGAAAGGTTTGGAGAGATATGGGCCATAGCTTTGGATGGGGACATTAGATGGCATGGACGAAGTTCAGAACAAACGTCGTATTTTCCCTACTCTGACTCTATGACACTAAGATCATCAACCATCTTTAAAAAACGATCGCAAAACAATCTGACGCCCAGAGATAATGCTACAATATGGATGCCAGTAAGTTCCAAATTACTTTTTTACAACTCAAGCCCTGTGCCTAAAGGGCCTGTTCCACTGAGTAACAAGGTAATTCACGAGTTTCTCCCGAGTTTTTCCCCTGATTCTAACTCGAGAAATTCCGTAGCGTGTCCGTAGGAGTTCGTGGATATCTTGTAGTGCTTGTACAAGTAACAGTAAAATACTCGGGGAAATCCGGTAAACTCGTGACAATTTTCACACTGTGAGATATGTCCACGAGTAAAAAAATAACTCGTGATGAAAAATTTTACTTTTTACTCGTATCGACCACTACGAGACAACCCCCCACAGGCAGGACCCACTATGGACATACTCCGAGTTCGAATCAGGTAAATCTTGGGAGAACTCTTAAATTACCTGTAGCAGTGGGAAAGGCCCTTTCACCAAGCACTATATGGGATACTTGGTGGATGTTTACCTTTGTCTACAATGTGAATAGGAGAATGAATGGAGGACATGCTGAATACAGACAAAGTTAGATGGGGGAGGGAAAAGGAGTCATAGTCATCCAGGGTGTTTCTGACCCTGAATCCCACGAGCAAAACATGTATGAGGGTTATTAGCTTTCCTTGGTAATGTGAGGTCTTTCCTTGGTTGAAACTTTCACCAGTTTCAGTCACAACTCAAGTCCTAGAAAGGCTAATATGATCAAACCCATTGGTTGCCAAGTAATTATCAACCAGTTTTGTTGAGTTTGTTTTTACTGGATTTTGGAGAGTTGCGTAAAATCTGACAGTTTGTCTTCCACTATTACATAAGTGAAGTCAAGAAATAATACACTATTCAAAGGACCTGACTACATCAATTCTCTCTTGCAGACAGCAGTAAACTGACCAAGCAGAGGAATTGCATTATTAACATGCCTGTAAGCTAATTGATTACGTTTGCAGACATTGCACATGAATACTGCCGTACATACCAGTACCAAGGCTAAAAAGAAACAGCAAAAGGGAATGTTATGAAAGGTGGAGTCCAAGAGAAAACTGGTTGAGAGAGATTGAAGCTGATTGGGAGTGGTGCAGATTTTATTAACGTTAGGAATTCCATTTAAGGAGAGAGATAAAATGATTACATCTGAGATGTTTCAAGCTTGAAAGGGTGCAGAGAAGATTCATGAGGATGTTGCCAGGACTCGAGGGCTGAGCTATAGGGAAGTGAGCATGCTGGTGACTATTAACAGGGGGGGGTGGGAATTTAACAGGAACCTAAGGGTACATTTACACTATAAAGGGTTGTAGGTGTTTGATGAGCTGCTGGAAGACGTAGTTGAGGCATGTACTAACCATCACAAATGTTTAAGAACACCTTTAAAAACAGTACATGAGGGAAATTTAGGTCAAATGCAGCCAGTGGGACTACATAAAATGGGACATGTTGGCCGTGTGAGCAAGTTTGGCCATATGGCCTATTTCCATGCTGTGAGACTCATGGCAATTAGTGCTAAATCAAAAACTGCAGAGGCGGAAACTGTTGCAAAAACTGAATGTTTTGGAGATTTTCAGTAACAGACGAGAAAACAATTAATGTTCTATCCTATGACGATCGCCCCTCTATCTCTGCCCCCATTCAACTGAAGAATCGTTGACCTGAAGTGACGACCCTCATCCAACCACTCAAACAGACACTACACAACGAAGCTGAGCCCCGACATACTCCCCTAATCTGACACAGAACCTGAAGGCCTGGAGATGTAAAATACTAATTCTTAAGCTTTCCCCAGTCTAGATTCAGTCAATAAGAAACTGAGTCAAGCACTTCTCATCTAAACTTTTATTTTGGAAAACACAAAAACAGTTCCCCACTGCTATATCCTAACCCGCCTCAGGTTCAAATATCCTTGTACCATCTGGCCAAGCCCTTCTAGCCTCATGCAAGCAGAGACACTCCAAAATGTCACGTCCAGTCCCACTAAGCGTTCTCCAAGAAGGATCGACACATGACCTCATGGAGCAGCCTATTTTGGTAGATCCACAACCTTGAGGGCCGAGACCACATGGTGTGGACCTATACGTCTACAGTATATAACATATTATCGATTATTAAACACACAGTACATGAAAGACATTTCCCTAACCCATAATACAGTGACAAAACAATGTATCTGACAAAGAAACGTAGATGCAAAGTTAACAGAGATAATAATGCAACATGTTCCTGGTTATCAAGAGACCCAGACAAGGCTCAACACTTAACCCAATCACATCTAGCAAAGTAAAGCTTGGAACAATATTTATAATGTGTAAGTACCTGGTTTGCATTCACCCATCGCGTTTTCATGCTATTATACACCTAACTGAAAGAAATCATGCAGAAGTCCAATTTTTTTTTTCCCTGCAACTCTTCTCGAGGCTCTAGACAAGCTGCACCATTCTGCAGCTTACCCCTTTCCTGCAGAAGGCACATTAAATTGACCAAATGGCCTAAGCCACACCATAAGACTATCCCTCAATTTTAATGTCCTGGCATCTCTCCCAATTTGGCCAGAATTAACATTGAACACAAGAGACACTATACGCGGTGGATCTTGATTTTAAAACAAAGTGCTGCTGAAGAACTACAGCGAGTCAGGAAGTATCTTTGGGTAAGTGAACACATTATGTTTCATGTCATAAGCCGCCTACTTGATTGAAAGGCTGGATATCCACAGCCATTGAATTCCAATGTTGAATCCCTTCCCTGCACCTGAAAACATTACAGTTTTTGACATAACCACTTTCTAATGAAATTTAATTTACTTAAATTGCATTTGTATTTCTTTCCTCATTTAGCACTTGACCTTTTGAATATTCCAGCATATTTTCAACTTTTATTCCCTCAGTGCCTTGCCAGTATAATAACCAGGGGCACTAATGTCATATTTGTACTGTAGAAACAAAAAATAGCACATGCTGGTAAACACAAACGGCACAAAGTCCTTGAATGATTCAGTAGGTCAGGTTTGTATTTTAGAGGACATGGATCAGTTTTGGGTCAGTACCCTGATTGTTGGGTTTGAGGGTGAGAAAGCTGGGAGAGAGGTGAGCCATGACAAAGTGAGGTAGGTAATAGGTGGATACAGGTGGTTTTGATGGACAGATGGTTGGAATAAAACCCCTGAGAATAAATCAAGAAAAGTGTGAGCAGATGTGAGGAAGAATTGCAAATTTGAAGCCAGAGGAAAGACATATAGGAGGGGGAGGGAAAGGGGCTGTCTGACTCATTGAGTTACTCCAAGCACTTTGTGTCATTCGTATAATTCTGTGTCTGGTATCTTGGCAACAGACAGATGGTTTTGTTTGATGACCATGCCACCCAACCTACTCCTGCGATCCAGCCATGAGATAAAGAACCATATCCTCAGAAGGGATGACTGCTGAGAGCCTGGTTCGTAATCCTGGTGCAAGCCTTTGAACACAACGCAAGCATGAAGATCAGGCTGGTGCGATATACTGCGCAAGAGAAAAGCCGTAGTGAGCTGAAGCAATGATGTTGCAGCCCAACTTGCCCCCCCCTCTAGTTTGGGCCCTGCAGTACTTCTGCCGAGCCGATCGGCAAGGTTTTGCACTTGGTCTGCCATAATTATTTGCACAATAAAGTAGGATGAGGAGGAGGGGGAGGAGGTAGGCAGGGGGAGGAGGATGAGGAAGAGGATGGTATGTTGTGTACGGTGAAGATGGAACTAGCTGTCAGAGAAGTTTCGTGGCCGGAACAACAGGTACATGAATCGAAAGGTATCTGGTGAGATATGGGTCAGGGTCCATCAAGTGGAACTATGTACGTCCATACACTTGGTGCGGTGTGGAATGAAGGGATGTGGGCCTGTTTTTCTGTGCTGTATATACAATTCTCCAAGACTCAAAAAGAGACTACTGAATTGTCCTTCTTTGCTGACCCGCCCTCATTCTCAAAATTTATAATACCATTTCTCTAATGCTCAAGTCACATTGCCTCCTGAGATCAAGACAAAAATAAAAACAAAAAATAAATAATTCAACAACATTTATTAATCTAAACAAGTAGTATTCAATACATCCTACAAGCACTCTTTGGAATCTTTTTCTGCATTGCTGTATGGCTGATCCATTTATCCTGAACTGTTCTCTACCCCTCCAAGGCTTTGATGCGACAAGACAAAGGACATGACTTTTCATGGAGAAACTGATGATTGAACGTGGAGGAATACCCACAACTGCTGCACCGTAAATCAAAATATACCCGATCAGACTGTCTAACACCTCAGATAGCAGATCACCATTTGTGAAGAAAATGAACATGTGGGATGCATGAGAGAACCTGTAGCTTGATGTTGGTTGGTAGAACAACCACTTCAGAAACCAGTCACTTAAAATCGTACACTTTAGAGGTTTAGATTATAGAGATTACAGCGCAGAACGACCTTTCAACCCCTCCGAGACCGCACCGCGCAGCTATCCTCTCATACACAAACCTACACACCTGGGCACAATATATACAATTTTTAGCAACTACCAAAGCCAGATAACCTACAAACCTATGCGTCCTTTGGAGTGTGGGAGAAAACATGGAGCACCCTGAGAAAACCCACACGGTCACAGGTATAACGTACAAACCCCTAATAGACAGCATCCTAGTCAAGATCGAACCTGAATCTCTAAATCTCTGCGTTCTAAGGCAAGCAACTCTAACGCAAACCCCTGAATCTTTCAAGGACATACCGCAGCACCACATGAAAACCCATTTGGAATTGATGTTCAAAGCTGTGGATGGCAGCAGAACGAGCTTTCAGACAATTCATGGCTAGTGCTGCAAGAAAAAGTGGGGCATTGGGCATCAGATGATTTATACCAACTAAGTTGTTCATTAACATACCTGCATTGAATAGTGGTAATAAATCCTCTGATGCCCAATGCCCCGGACTTTTTTTCCTTGATGATGTGTAGAAACTTCGCTAAAATTTTATAAATTTTTTTTAAATAAAGGGGGGGGGGGACTCGCCATTTCCATGCTGAGTCTCCTATCAAGTCAATGGTGCATCTACGAATCCTCCACATACAACTTATTGCTACCTCCTCAATGCATCAAGAATTTCATTGGTATATTTCCTCAACTTATTTAGTTGACTATTTCAGTCACCAATTGATGTACATTGCGTGGCTACACATAATATAAACCTTAATAAACTTGAAAATCACATTTAACAGCAGTTAACCCAAGGAAAATCTAAATGGCTATTCACATGAATTCATTGAACAGGTGTTTAAATTGCCTAAACTTTAAACTTCGACACTGCACTTGCAATGGAA